>JASPKZ010009259.1:30000-88961 GCA_030220185.1 Diploptera punctata
AACTGTAGATACTATGATCATCCGTTTATCAGCACTGAAATCAATAGTTACATTCGCTATGTTAACTGTAGATACTATGAACATCCGTTATTCAGCACTGAAATCAACAGTTACATTCGCTATGTTAACTGTAGATACTATGATCATCCGTTGTTCAGCACTGAAATCAACAGTTACATTCGCTATGTTAACTGTAGATACTATGATCATCCGTTGTTCAGAAACTGAAATCAACAGTTACATTCGCTATGTTAACTGTAGATACTATGATCATCCGTTGTTCAGCACTGAAATCAACAGTTACATTCGCTATGTTAACTGTAGATACTATGATCATCCGTTGTTCAGCACTGAAATCAACAGTTACATTCGCTATGTTAACTGTAGATACTATGATCATCCGTTGTTCAGCACTGAAATCAACAGTTACATTCGCTATGTTAACTGTAGATACTATGATCATCCGTTGTTCAGCACTGAAATCAACAGTTACATTCGCTATGTTAACTGTAGGTACTATGATCATGACGTAATGTACACCTGTTTCAGTGTATAGTTAAGTCTCAAAATACTTGTAAGCATGTAAATTCCTTCGCAGTCTGCTATCATTATGAATTGTATTATTGATAATTTTTTTCGGCATAACAATTATATTTATTTTTCTGAAAGCACATTGTGAAACTTAATTCTCAATCCTTGTATACAGACTGCATACATGAACCGAACTAACCAAGTTTAGGGCATCGCAACGGGAAGAGGAAATCAGCTTGAAGAGGACTATACTTTTAGTCCAAAAATTGTTTGTGCACATTTTTAATCTGTAGTGCAGGGAGGTTTCAAAACAATATGCATTTATCTTGTAAACGTAATAATTTCAAATCAGATAAATGTAAATTAACTGGCAAGATGTTAACAGAATAGAATCCTAACAAGCTATTGAATGTTATTCATTTCAATATTCTATTGAATATGAGCGTGTGAATAGACAATTAGCATGTGGTGACACGTATTATCATCCAGCAAAATATAAGAATACTCAGTTCGTTGACCTCACGTTTAATCCAGTGCACTGTAAATGTTATGGACGATAAAGATTCATAGTATTAAATCTCCTCTACTATTTAATGTTGTACTAGAGCATGCCATTAAATCTTTAGAGAATGAGGAAGGCTTACAACTGAATGGTATTAATAAGCTGTTAGTTTATGCTGATGATGTAGTACTATTGGCCGATAGGGAGGAGATACTAAAGGCCAACACGCACACACTATTGAGTAACACTAAGAAATTAGGACTGGAAGTAAATATCAGTAAAACTAAATATGTGGTCACAGGTAGAAATGCAGTATATAATAGAAATGGACAGCTAATGACAAATGAGGGAAATTTTGAGGAAGTGGCTGAATTCAAATACCTAGGAACAATAATCACAAATAGGAATGAGACGCACAAAGAAATTAAACATAGGCTCAATTCTGGAAATGCATGCTATTATGCATTGCAGAGACTTTTGATGTCTCAACTCCTTTCAAAAAACGTTAAGCTGAAAATATATAAAACTATTATTCTACCAGTTATATTATATGGGTGCGAAACGTGGACTCTTACTTTAAGGGAGGAAAGGAGATTACGAGTATTTGAGAATAAAGTTCTTAGGAAAATTTTTGGACCAAAGAGAGATGAACAGACAGGTGAATGGAGAAGACTACATAACAATGAACTACATGGTCTTTATAGGAAGCCAGATATAATAATAACAGTTAAGTCTCGTAGACTGCGATGGGCAGGACATGTTGCACGTATGGGGAATGAAAGACGTGCATGGAAACTTCTTGTAGGAAAGCCAGAGGTAAAGCGCTCAGTTGGTAGACCAAGAATGAGGTGGGAAAACAACATTAACTATGATTTGAGGGAAGTAGATTATACAGGGAATGATTGGAAAGCATTAGCTCAGGATAGGGATGTATGGAGAGCTTATGTCCGCGCGGCCATGAACCTACGGGTTCGATAGTGCCAGTGAGTAAGTAAGTAAGTAAATATTAAATTTGCACTTAAATTACGTTATTGTTAATAATGTCTTATTGTGTTATTGTTTTATTAACTTCCATAATTACTGTTAGAAATGAGAAAAAACTGCTTTAATGGATAGAAGTCCATTATAATTTTTATTTACATTTTTACTGTATCTACATGTGTGATTTTACTTAAGTACTATTTCTTTGACTGTTGTTTTTTCACCCTCCTGTATAAAAAAATCACACTTGCGTTTGAATACGGTGCTTGCAGTTAAGTAAACAGTTCCGAATGATTATCGTGTATCATAAATAGACTATATGCTGGCGTTTGATTTTGAAGAAAATTAATATATTATTGAAACTTGTTTTTTCACATTGTAGCAAGAATGATAAACTATCTGTGTGAATTCAACAGAAGTGAATATATGTGCTACTATATCTGAATTACAGTATTGTGTATAACACAGTGTATGTGCAGCTGTATTTAAACAAAAGTTTCTTTACTGTTTATAGGTAACAAGAACTAAGTTGGAAACTTAAATTGCAATAGGCTTCTTAGAGAATGTGAACAGTAGGTAGCTTTTCGTTGTACTAATGATCTTGCCGGGATAAGTCCGAAGGGATATCATTAACCTGTTACATAAATAAATAGCAAAATCACGGAGAGAGAGAGAGAGGGGGGGGAGTGAGGAGAGAGATGGAGAGAAATAAAGAAACATAAGACGGGTTCATTAATTGTTTTATTATATAATCCTCAGCCTTTTCCCAATGGGATTCAGAAGTCATTGTTTAGTCATGAAGCAGGAACTTCGAACCATGTCACTAGAAATATACAGAATGTCGGTCCGTCCGTGAATATGCGATTCTTTGGCTCTCTGTTTCCCTCCAAGAGAGCACAAGACAACACAGAGCAAGGGACACTCGTACAAGGTCAAGACTTAAGAGACTCCTTCCGATAATCGAACACAGTTCACCATATTGGAAAGTAGAGACCCTACGGACAATGCAACAGCGAATTATTTATCCGATCTCTTTAAAACAATTGATATTCAACTGCGATGTTCGTGTCTGTATTAGCGTCATTGACAAATGGAGAGTGAAGTAAATTGCCAGGTCACAGGTGCTGAGGACAAGGGCAATAAAGAGAGGGTTGATTGCCCTTCTATCCTATTACTGAGGTAGATTAACAATAAATACATCACGGTGTCAGACAGATAAGCAAAGCAATATGTTCATCTGATAAACTCAATGTTGCACGCATTAAGTTCTTCTTTCAATCAATAGATTTCTTTACACATGCAAACTAAAGTTTACTAAATACTATAACACTATCATCTTGATGAATAATATATATATTATATATATATATATATATATATATATATATAAGAAAAATAAGTGTTTGAATTGGATTCGCCTGGTAGTGTAATGGATATCACGCTGAGGTACAGACTCAGAGATCCGGGTTCGAATCCCGTCCAGGCATTTATTTTTCTTATCATACCATATATATATATATATATATATATCCATCCATAGTAATTGTGCCCGAGGACAGGTCTTTCACTACAATCATAGAATTTTCATGATATGCTTTGCAGCTTTACTAGGGAATTACACTAACCAACAGTGAAAATGTAACTGGAATGAAGTAAATGTTTCGTAAGTATACCGGCCACACTGACAACGAAAACGACAATGTCAAGCTGGAATTAGCTCTCATTTCCAAGTTAAAGGGGATGCACTTAACCATTTTAAATTATGATTTTGTTTAGGTTAATTGCAGGCAAGCAGCTACAGCAACATCACTATTTATCCTAGAATAATGCTTCGAACCTCATTCTCTTCAGAAAAGAACAGTCTTTAAACGGTACAATTCAAGTTCCCCTATAGGTACGTACACACTTGCGCGCCGCGCGGCGTGCGCGCACCATGTTCGTCAGATTTGTACGGGGTTTTAAGGTGCGCGCGCGTCGCGCATATGCGGCGCACCACGATCCACTTATTGTCGGCATTTTCCACGAACACTTTGATGGTTCGCTGTTTAGATTTGGACGGGTACTTGTGAGGTTCGTTGTATTCGGCGCGCACCTTATTATTATCTGAGTATGGAGTGGTCAGAGGGAAACATATTAAAACTTATTGATCTTTATAGAAACAAAACAATTATTGTGGGATCCTCAACATAAGGATCATTTTAAAAAAATCATTGAAGGGAGATGCCTTGAGGGAAATAGGAGATAAAATGGATATATCTCCGGATACATGCAGGAACAAGATAATTACTTTACTTTCTTCCTACCGGCGAGAGAAGAATAAATTATTGTTGACATATAACTTAGTATTGTTGGTTTGGCGCTACAATAAATAGTGAAGATCTTCAAGTCGTGTACACGTTGATGTCTATCGATATTTTTTTTTACTCTAAGGAATAAAAAAAATGATTTCACAATATTGTTACAGCAGCCTGTTTCCTTCAATGTTATGTGTTTTTTTCGTGTGTACTAAACACGTTCATTTCATAATGTTATGTATGAAGTATCACAAAACAATAAAATATATATACACATACCAGTAATAAGCGTGTTATGTAAGATGACCAGACGTTCCGATTTTGGCGGGACAGTCCCGATTTTTAACAATTTGTCTCGCGGCATTTTAATAAAGTTCCGATTTTAGGGAAAGAAGGCACGGGAGAACGGAAAGGGAATTTACGGATTTCGGCGCCCATGTAGCTATTTCGCCGGGATATGAGTTTTATATTATTTTTGTTAATTTTATAATGTGCTGGTTGAGTGGAAGAGAGGGCCTTATGGCCTTAACTCTGCCAGAATAAATAAAGTATTATTATTATTAATGTTAAACTTTAATAATAACAAATCATTTTTGAGAACTGCTTATTAAGTTTACATTGTTGATTCAACCACCATTGTTTGGTAAATAAAGTGTGGACAAAAAAAATCGCAATAGAGTGTTGAAACTTTGAAAGTTATTTTATGTGTGAAATATAATTTAACAAACTCTTATGAAAAAATGCATGAGCTTTTAAACAACGACAGCAATGTACTTAAAAATTCACTCAAATGAGAAATATGCCAAAGAATAAAATAATACTGGTACTGTACATAATTTTGTAATGTATTACATTTGTAAATTGTACTATGTTGATATTAAAATTAATATATTATAATACTATTTTTGCGTTCTATAAAAATTTTGTTGCTCCATAGAGTATCTTTACATTTTATAATCTACAGAATCAAATAAGACCAACATATTGTTTTCATATTTCATAATATTTTGGCGAAATGTTCATATTTTAGTAAATATTTAATATTCCTTCATATTTTTAAATTTTAAAAAATAAAATTTCAATAATTGGTTAAAAAACATTTATGAAGTGATTGTAGTTTTGAAATTATTTCACAATGTAATATGGTATACAGGTAAAAATTCCTCAGTATCCCATCCAGAACAAAATAAATAGTTTTGATAAAAGAAAATAATTGAATAAGGAGACATGGAATGACCGAGTATAGGCCTTTGTCTCTGCAAAATATCTACTGAAGGTTTGTGGGTTTCCTATGGATCGCAGGAGATTTGTTGAAATTAATAATTTCGACGAACATAACACGAGCAGCGCGAGATATGTGACGTACCTTTAGATTACTGTATCAGAAGAAGTGATTATCAGAACATAATAGTGTCCTATAAGTGTGTATAATACTGTACATGTATTTTTATGTAGTTTAAGTTCTAACACAGTTCGGTATATTAATAACGTAATAAACCACAAGCTTTAATGTCAACTGGCTACATACTATACTTCACTTTTCAACGACAGCGGAACAAACAATTAATCCAAGGTACGTAAAAAGACATATACGGTACTCTAAAATCTAAGATTGGTTAATAGGTTTTATAATGTGGAATTTTGTCTAATGTGGAAAAAAATGTTAGTCCCATGCGATTACACTTTGAGGAAGTTTTACTGTATATATATATATATATATTAAGGAGTTTTAAGTCAGGTGGACTGCCATGGGCAGAATGTGTGGTTCGAATGGAAATTAAAAGGGGATAACGGAAACTTTTGCAAGAAAATCTGAGAGAAAATGACTAGTGGGCAGGCCAAGAATTAGGTTGGTTAATAAAATTAGCCATGATTTGAGAGTGATAAATTATGCAGGAAACAACTAGAAAATAATAATTCAGGATCTAGGTGTATAAAGAAAAAACGTCTCTACGCTTAATCCATGAACCACCAGATTCGTTGTTACAAGTGACTTAGATATATTATTATTATTATTATTATTATATTTGGTATTAGGGAATAAAGTGGCGGTAAGTAACTGTATGCATTAATATTTTATTATTTAACTATCCAACCAATTACGTTAATAGACATTAGTAAGTTTGTAAAATAATTCATCTGAAGATTAAATTATTTTCGTTCAAGAATAACTGGCATAGAATTACAGGCGTGGGTTCTCCAATTTCAAAGGTGCTATAGATATCCATACAGAAATAAGTTAAAATATATAAAATGGGTTATAGAAAAATTAAGGATAAAATTTGGGAATTCAGAGAGAATAGCGGTTGGTACAGTAACAAACAAAACGCTTTTATTTTTCTTCTTCTCGTTATCTTAGGCTCACAGATTGTTCCTTCCAGAAATTAAGAGTGTCTCCATCTCCTTTTTGGTCTTCCAAAAGATCTGTAGATTGGTTGTCCCTTGGCACAAGTGCACGTTTCTCCGATGACATGCGAGATACATGTTGGTTCCATTCAGTTCCACTTCCATCCACGCAATCAGCTGTTGCTTGGATATTTAATTGGTTTGAAATATCTTTACTTCGTGCATTATTCAGGGTGCTCTAAAATTCCTCTTACAAATTTCTAGGATTTTTACAGGGGATTAAGTTGATAATATTGGAAACCATGTCCGGAAACTTATCGTTTCCGTGCTACAGCCGTTTGAAAACATGTTTTTAACGCGATCACTTTTACAAGTAATTTGTTATGAGGCGTGACATAGTACATCACTTGTTTTACAATTCAACTCATTAATAACCAAAGAAATAAAATGGAAACGGAATAATTTTTCACAAACACTTTTGTTTGCAGTTAAACTTAAACTGTATTTGTCCTTTTGAAATGGTGGTAAACATTCAGATCCACTACAAGTGCGGTTCGATGTGGCAACCAGCAACTTCGTTGCACACATTGAACCTACGAATTATGTTTTGGTAAACACGCTCTCTCACAACTGCTGCCAACACAACATCTGCAATCTCTCCTGCAGCGACCACGAGTCGTACCACCATCTTTTCTTCTGTCTCTAGAGGAGTGTCATAAACCAAACTTTTTATACGACCCCAGAAGAAAACGTCCTATGGAGTCAAAACCAGTGATCATGGAGGCCATGCAATTGGACCACCTTGGCCTATTCATTTTTGTTTGAATCGGCGGTCCAGATGTTCCCGAACATTAAGTGAAAAGTGAGGGGGTGCGCCATCATGCTGAAACCACATGTCTTGACGGACATTCAGTGGCACAATATCCAACAACACACCCAATACTTGTTGTGGGAAGATCAAGAATATGGGATCTGTTAGCCTGGAGGAACTATGCACGGTCCAATCACATGACCATCCAGAATACCTGCCCCCACATTAATTGAAGATGTTTATTGGAATCCCTGGACATGCGCGGCATGAGGGTTTTCGTCTGTCCAGACATAGCTGTTTCGTGAATTGAGTACACAATCCCTAGTAAATGTACATTCATCTGTGAGAGTGTGCCGTGGAAATAGAGGCTCGTCCATGCAGCGGTGCAGAAAGTACGTACAGAACTCAACGCGTGGAGCAAAATCGGCTGGCAGTAGTGAATATGCCCTTTGGATGTGGTATGCATGTAGATGTTGTTTATGTATAACATTCCAGACGGTGCTAGGAGCAACATCCGTTACACGCGCAATTGTCCGTGTACTCGTTGACGGTTTCCCTTCAACTTTATGCTATACATCCTCTTCCAATTCGGGAGTACGGCGTCTCCTTGGAGCACCACAGTCGTTCCTGCTGGCGGCGATGGTGCCCCTTCCTCGACGTCGTTGCGTAATTATGGCGAAAAGAGTCGGACATTGTGGAAAACGATCTTATTAAGGCGACGAGCAGCTCTTCCATTACCTCGAGCTTCGCCATACAGAAGGATCATGTCGGTGTGTTCAGCAAAATTGTACTCAACGATGTTGCTCTAAACTGAAAGACAGGTTGATGAGACTTCAGGAGGTAGGATAAACGTCTATTGACATCACATGATCCGACGTAACTCTGCAGGCGGACGAATCGCGAAGCTATTACTTGTTGAGACACCTGACGTACATTCAGGCAATGCTTGTTTTCAAATGGCTGTAGCACAGAAACGGTAAGTTTCCTGATATGGTTTTCAATTCTGAGTACTATCAACTCAGTCTTCTCTACAAGTCCTAGAAGTCTGTAAGGGGAATTTTAGAGCACCATGTATCTTCTAGTTTTATGCACAATTATCCTTTAAATATTGATTCAATTTCTCCTTAGAATCGATTTTGTTCTATAAGTGTCAACTCTAGTCTCAGAAGTATAGGTACATATTCGGCGTATGACTGCTTTATAGAATCTTCTCTTGGTATCCTTATTAAGTATTTGCTTTTACATACAGACCTAATATAATTCAAGAATTCCGCTATTCTCCCTTCTCGATTAGCGTGACATGTAACTTCATTCTGCATAGCTCTCCAGCTAGTTATTTTAACGGTCGGCTATTTTAATGTCACCAGTTGTTCCATTGTTTCTTTCTATTTCAAGCTCATATTATGGGAGTTTACTTGCCAAGTGTTAGGAAAAGTCAGAAATACAACGAACGGATAGAATTTTAAGCAAGATGAGATCTTGAAGATTGAGGACAACTTACTTACTTACTTACTCACTGGCACTATCGAACCCGTAGGTTCATGGTCGCGCGGAAATAAGCTCTCCACACATCCCTATCCTGAGCCAATGCTTTCCAATCATTCCCTGTATAATCTACTTCCCTCAAATTATAGTTAATTTTGTTCTCCCACCTCATTCTTGGTCTACCAACTGGACGTTTTACCTCTGGCTTTCCTACAAGAAGCTTCCATGCACGTATTTCATTTCCCATACGCGCAGCATGTCCTGCCCATCGCAGTCTACGAGACTTAATTGCTCTTATTATATCTGGCTTCCTATAAAGACCTTGTAGTTATTGTTATGGAAGTCCTCTCCATTCACCTGTCTGTTCATCTCTCTTTGGTCCAAAAATTTTCCTAAGAACTGTACTCTAAAAAACTCGTAATCTCATTTCCTCCCTTAAAGTAAGAGTCCATGTTTCGCACCCATGTAATATAACTGGTAGAATAATAGTTTTATATATTTTCAGTTTAACGTTTTTTGAAAGGAGTTGGGACATCAAATGTCTCAGCAATGCATAATAACACGCATTTCCAGAATTAAGCCTATGCTTACTTTCTTTGTGCATCTCATTCCTATTTGTGATTATTGTTCCTAGGTATTTGAATTCAGCCACTTCCTCAAAATTTCACTCATTTGTCATTAGCTGTTCACTTCCATTATATAATTCATTTCTACGTGTGACCACATATTTAGTTTTATTGATATTTACTTCCAGTCCTAATTCCTTAGTGTTACTCAATAGTGTGTGCGTGTAGTTCTTTAGTATCTCCTCGCTTTCGGCCAATAGTACTACATCATCAGCATAAACTAAGAGCTTATTAATACCACTGAGTTGTAGGCCTCCTTCATCCTCTAAAGATTTAATGGCATGCTCTAGTACAAAATTAAATAGTAGAGGAGATAGTGCACCTCCTTGCTTCAAATCATTGTGGATTTCAAAAGTGTCCGAAAACTATTTGCCTACACGCACCCTACGCTCTGTGCCATTTAGACACATTCGTATAAGTCTAACTAACTTTTTAGGAATTCCGAACTCCAGCAGGATACTATATAACTTCTCCCTCTTAATTGAATGATATGCCTTTTTGAAGTCCACATGTAGTTGATGTACAGTACCATTATATTCCCATTTACTTTCTAAAATTTGTGGATTGAGGACAACATACTGGAAATTTAGAAGTATAATTTTGTATGCAATAATGTGCAATTAGGAGAATATTATATATACTAGTGTAACCTCTGTCTTGCCAGGAGAGGTTTTGTAGCTTCAGATCACATGAAGGGCCACTTAGGATGAGTAAACAGTACATTAAATTTGAAGAGAAAAATTTTCGCCTAGACCGGGACTCGAACCCGGGACCCTTGGCTTTCCGGGCCAAGTGCTCTACCAACTGAGCTACCGAGGCGAGTTACGATCTAGACGCAAATTTTTCTCTTATATACGTTGTAATTCCCTATCGCCAAATGCTTTTGAAACCATTGTTTCTATCTTTGCAAATGGCGGCTTCTTAGTTAAGAAGACATTTATTGGAAATTTAACATTACTTTAAAAGCCAGTAAGGCCTCTAATGATGTTTTTATTATTAATTTAACATTTCTCAATGAAAGATAAATTAAATTTGAAGAGAAAAATTTTCGCCTAGACCGGGACTCGAACCCGGGACCCTTGGCTTTCCGGGCCAAGTGCTCTACCAACTGAGCTACCGAGGCGAGTTACGATCTAGACGCAAATTTTTCTCTTATATACGTCGTAATTCCCTATCGCCAAATGCTTTTGAAACCATTGTTTCTATCTTTGCAAATGGCGGCTTCTTAGTTAAGAAGACATTTATTGGAAATTTAACATTACTTTAAAAGCCAGTAAGGCCTCTAATGATGTTTTATTATTAATTTAACATTTCTCAATGAAAGATAAATTAAATTTGAAGAGAAAAATTTTTCGCCTAGACCGGGACTCGAACCCGGGACCCTTGGCTTTCCGGGCCAAGTGCTCTACCAACTGAGCTACCGAGGCGAGTTACGATCTAGACGCAAATTTTTCTCTTATATACGTTGTAATTCCCTATCGCCAAATGCTTTTGAAACCATTGTTTCTATCTTTGCAAATGGCGGCTTCTTAGTTAAGAAGACATTTATTGGAAATTTAACATTACTTTAAAAGCCAGTAAGGCCTCTAATGATGTTTTTATTATTAATTTAACATTTCTCAATGAAAGATAAATTAAATTTGAAGAGAAAAATTTTCGCCTAGACCGGGACTCGAACCCGGGACCCTTGGCTTTCCGGGCCAAGTGCTCTACCAACTGAGCTACCGAGGCGAGTTACGATCTAGACGCAAATTTTTCTCTTATATACGTTGTAATTCCCTATCGCCAAATGCTTTTGAAACCATTGTTTCTATCTTTGCAAATGGCGGCTTCTTAGTTAAGAAGACATTTATTGGAAATTTAACATTACTTTAAAAGCCAGTAAGGCCTCTAATGATGTTTTTATTATTAATTTAACATTTCTCAATGAAAGATAAATTAAATTTGAAGAGAAAAATTTTCGCCTAGACCGGGACTCGAAACCCGGGACCCTTGGCTTTCCGGGCCAAGTGCTCTACCAACTGAGCTACCGAGGCGAGTTACGATCTAGACGCAAATTTTTCTCTTATATACGTTGTAATTCCCTATCGCCAAATGCTTTTGAAACCATTGTTTCTATCTTTGCAAATGGCGGCTTCTTAGTTAAGAAGACATTTATTGGAAATTTAACATTACTTTAAAAGCCAGTAAGGCCTCTAATGATGTTTTTATTATTAATTTAACATTTCTCAATGAAAGATAAATTAAATTTGAAGAGAAAAATTTTCGCCTAGACCGGGACTCGAACCCGGGAACCCTTGGCTTTCCGGGCCAAGTGCTCTACCAACTGAGCTACCGAGGCGAGTTACGATCTAGACGCAAATTTTTCTCTTATATACGTTGTAATTCCCTATCGCCAAATGCTTTTGAAACCATTGTTTCTATCTTTGCAAATGGCGGCTTCTTAGTTAAGAAGACATTTATTGGAAATTTAACATTACTTTAAAAGCCAGTAAGGCCTCTAATGATGTTTTTATTATTAATTTAACATTTCTCAATGAAAGATAAATTAAATTTGAAGAGAAAATTTTTCTCTTCAAATTTAATTTATCTTTCATTGAGAAATGTTAAATTAATAATAAAAACATTCATTAGGAGGCCTTACTGGCTTTTAAAGTAATGTTAAATTTCCAATAAATGTATTCGTAACTAAGAAGCCGCCATTTGCAACGATAGAAACAATGGTTCAAAAGCATTTGGCGATAGGGAATTACAACGTATATAAGAGAAAAATTGTGCGTCTAGATCGTAACTCGCCTCGGTTAGCTCAGATTGGTAGAGCACTTGGCCCGGAAAGCCAAGGGTCCCGGGGTCGAGTTCCCGGTCTAGGCGAAAATTTTTCTCTTTCAAATTTAATTGAGCTGTCATTGCGAAATGGTAAAGTAATAATAACAAACATCATTAGAGGCCGGCCTGGCGTTTAAAGTACTGTTAAAGTTCCAATACAGGTCTTCTTAACTAAGAAGCCGCCATTTGCAAAGATAGAAACAATGGTTTCAAAAGCATTTGGCGATAGGGAATTACAACGTATATAAGAGAAAAATTTGCGTCTAGATCGTAACTCGCCTCGGTAGCTCAGTTGGTAGAGCACTTGGCCCGGAAAGCCAAGGGTCCCGGGTTCGAGTCCCGGTCTAGGCGAAAATTTTTCTCTTCAAATTTAATTTATCTTTCATTGAGAAATGTTAAATTAATAATAAAAACATCATAAACAGTACATTATTGGTCCAACATAGAAACAACATAAACAACACAATTCGTACATTTTCTATAAATTAATTCCAGAGAAGGTGAATGCCCTATTATAGGCTGGTTATGATGGCCGAATGGTGTTCGAGGAATATTTGGGCCTTAAGATTGCTCGATATTCGCACAATAAACGAGAAAACCTCACCCCAGAATCGTATCCTGACCGGGAATCGAACATTCATTCGTGCGTCTGAAGCAACTGCATTATCCCGAGGCCACAGCGGCAATGAAATTAAAAATAAATAATAGTTTTAAAAAACTAAAAGAACACGCTTTATTAGAAAACTAAAAAATGAAAAATAATTCTAATTTCCAATACGCTTGGGATAAAATTAAAGTGGTCAACAAAAAAATAATCTCCAACACATATAGAATAAAATTAGAATTATCAACAAAAAGAAAATAATTTTACCATCAAACGCGTGGGGTGCTCTATATCAATTAATATATTTGATAATAAACAGATATTGGTAAAAGTAAGCTCTCTAAGAAGAAAATGTAAAAATCATAAAAATCACCCCACGCTTTTGATGGTAAAATTATTTTCTTTTTGTTGATAACTCTAATGTTATTCTACATGTGTTGGAGATGATTTTTTTGTTGACCACTTTATTTTATCCCAAGCGTATTGGAAATTAAAATTATTTTTCATTTTTTAGTTTTCTAATAAAGCGTGTTCTTTTAGTTTTTTAAAACTATAATTTATTTTTAATTTTTTAGTTTTAATATTTTACAGAATAAGATAAAAATGTAAATATCTTTAAATTCGATACTATTGTAGTATGAGCTAAAAGTAATACTCTTCTATAAAAAAAAACCCTCCCAGCCGGATTTGAACCAGCGACGTATGGATTACTGAAATTATATACCACTAAGAGTTCACTGCTCTACCAACTGAGCTCTTACAGTGATTGACTAAAGACTCGACAAGTCCGCAACCTATTATACCAGTTTTCATTTTTTTTATTTTCGGATGATTCTGGCCAGGATTTTAGAAACAAAATATGAAATTATTGTATTGTAACGGGTTCTCTACACGTATACAAAGTTTCAAGACGATCCAATGTTTCTAAGTGGGTGAAAATCGCGTTGAAAGATTCCGTTACATTGATACAAAAACGCGTTTTTTGATTTTCTGATGATTATGACCAGGATTTTAGAAAATAAATATGATATTATTGTATTGTCACGGGTCCTCTACACGTATACAAAGTTTCAAGTCGATCCGATGTTTCTAAGTGGGTGAAAATGACGTTGAAAGATTCCGTTACATTGATACAAGAACACTTTTTTTTTCTGATGATTATGACCAGGATTTTATAAAATAAATACGAAATTATTGTATTGTCACGTGTCCTCTACAAGTATACTAAGTTTCAAGTCAATCCGATGATTTTAAGTGGGTGAAAATCGCGTTGAAAGATTCCGTTACATAGATAGATAGATGCAGGTCAAGCTAATCAAGCTAATATAAAGCGTGTAAAAATACTCTGTCATGGTGTCGAATGTCTCATTCGGACTCAATTATTTAAAAAATTGGACTTTATTAATATTGTTTCAAGTTCAAAAATTAAAAATATAGGCAATATTTTTAGAAATATAAGGAGAATCTAATCTGTGGCATTAGGGTAAAAGTACACGAGTATATGGATTTCAACTAACGTACAGTGCCCCCTGTTTATGATCTTTAGGATTTGTATTCCTTTTTACAGTATAAATTTTTAATTCATAAATAATAGGGTATCTAATCCTAGTCTATTAATTAGATTTCATAGCCTCATCAAAAATACTTAGAAATAAATTAAATTTTAAACTTCACCCAAAAATCTACCTTTTAAATCTCTTCCGGTTTTAGTGACTCTTATTTTGTAGATTAATATGTCAGAAATACAGTATTTTTCTTCCTTTATCATATGGGTAAAGTTCGTAAGTCATGGCTAATTTCTTATGGTAGATATATCTTGGACAGAAGTAATGAAAATTTCAGATTATTTGTAAGATACTTGAATATTAATAAGCTTTCGTGAAAGTTATGTTTTCAGGCTTGTTTATGTTTACCCTATAGCCACAGCTATATTCTCTGAATATAATATGTAATTCCTGGTAAGTAGTTGTCGAAAATATAAATATCATGATTAGGTAAACTTTCATATTATAATATTGTCAATTTATTCAAATGTGTGTAAGACAACATATGATTTTAAAGAGAATTCAAAAAATAAATATAGAGGGATGATTTTTTTTTTATATCTAGTAGCATTTTATAAAATGAAATTCTACAACGATTGTAGTCATTAGCAGCTAAATCGAAACTAGGTATCAAAGATCGACATAATTTGCTCAGTAACTTCTTATTTCAGTTTTGAGGTTCTTTTATATGTCGTAAATCAACGTGGACCCTCGTGTTTATTTTCATTCTGAAGGAAACCATACTTGGGATTTTAACGACATGGAAAATTCATCGACCGAATAAATGAATAAGTCACTAAGTTCTGTGAAAGTCTAGGACCTTCTGCAAGAGGGAATATTTGTCTTACTGACTCACGTGCGGAGCTAACTCCACATGACAAAATCTTTACATTTTAAGCCTAATGCAATCTACAATTACTGTTGAGATTTTAATTTTCATTAGCACTCTCCACGCACTCCTGTCACCAATGGACTTCCAATCTAAGTTTTAATGCATCCGCCCATCAACATCTTGTCCTTATTGACCTCACTGGTTCCGCTTTCATATGTAGGGGTCTCACATGGCGACTTCCTGCGCTCATATCCCCTCTTTATGTCTTGCTGCCCCACCTCCATTTCATAATTACAGCTCGTTATGTGAATTTTCTAGCGGTAACTTCTATAGGAACATACTATTTACACCAACTCATGCAACTGACAAATGACCTTAAAATAAATATACATAGCTGCATAATATAATAATAATAATAATAATAATAATAATAATAATAATAATAATAATAATAGTAAAAACAGATAAGAAATAATGAAAATAAATTAGATTTGAGAACATTAAAACATTTTTTTATTAAATGCAATAAAAAACTCCATAGCGCGACAGGCCTAGAAGGTCTTTGACCTATCATCCGGCTGCAGGCCTCTTATCCACATGTGTTAATCACAGAGGCAGACGATCATCCACACACTGTAGGGGCTACATTTGGTCAGCATATCGGATCCCCACGTCCTTATGGCTGGTTTTTTCAACCTGAAACCGCTACTTATTTTAGCTACTGAAATTCCTACTGAAAGTCCCGCGCCGTAGCCGAGCGGTTAAGGTAGGAAGCCTTGGCGCAGAGCTACGGGACTTGCGCTGGTTCGAGTCTCCATGGGGGAAGAAATTTTCTCATGGTATTTCGGCCAGTATGGGACCGGTGCCCACCCAGCATCGTGAGGCAATTGGGTAGCTACAATAAGTAGCGGCTCCAGGTTGAGGAACCAGCTATAACGGCTGGGGGACTCGACATGCTAACCACATGTCACCCCTACACTGGCTGTTGATCATCTACCTCTGTGATTGACACATGTGGATGTGAAGGGCCAGCAGCCGGCTGGTAAAAGGGCAACCGTTGAAAAGTGGAAAGACCCTCAATCGGAAATTCCTCAAGATGGTTGGTTGGGTACCGGTCCCGTACTGGGCGAAATTCCATAAGCATATTTTTCTCTTTAGAGACTCGAACCAGCGCAAGTCCGCTAAGGTGTCTTGCCTTAACCACTCGGCTACGGCGCAATAGAATAAACAACGGAGGATTCGGGAATTAAAGAGAGAGGAATTTGAGCTTGCTAATGGAATTATATCTAAGTATCTCAATGTTAGAGCGCGAGCGCACAAAACTAGATATCTTGGGTTCAAGTCCTGGTTCAGATGCAATTTTTTATCTAATTATACTAATTATTAAAATGATACCTAAAGTAGATGCAATATATGTTATATGTAGATTATGGTAAACATGAACACGGGGTGGAATCAATTTAACAAACTATTATTTTATCTTATGCATTTAACTTTTAAAATTGCAATATATCCCGTAAGATACATTGATTTCATTCAGTTCATATTCTTTGTTGAGACAATAGAAACGCAATCGAATGGAAATTACTTAAATTTGTGTAAAATTACACAATAATAGCTTATAGTCTTGCATGATTCTATTTTCATTTCGGACGAATCATTATTACTGGCGCGAGAAATTATTGTTTCGCCAACTTAAGGGTTAATAATTTATTTGCTAGATCATGTTTAAACAAGGAATATAGCTCATATTTCGAACACTTAGGTTTTATTTTCGTTTAGAATTTGATAATTTGTTTGATTCATTTGTTATAGGTTAATATTAACGTTAATCATTTATGATTTCGGGAGTAAAACACGGACCTCTGAATTCCTTAGGCTTTTGGTTTAAACTGTACAACAGGCATGTAACAACAACAAAAATTGCGGGCCATGCAGAAACAAACCAGAAAAAACAATAAATAATAAAACACTATTTTCTATTCCGTCCCAATAAGGTAACTAATAGGCCCTACATATATTATCGACTAGTTAGCTACAACGTAATTCTCATCATTATTTTTTCTCTGAACATAAATACTTCAGATATTGCAAGGCTTCAATATTTATTTTTTTGCCCACGAATACGTAAGATATAACCACACGCAGAATGTGTGTAACGTGATATAGGCTATCAATCAATCTCGTAGGCTATAGGCGAGTGGCAACTAACATATAATTTATTCTATTGTGTTAGAGAAGTTGAAATTTGCATACACCATATTAGTTTACGGTTTATTGAACAATATGTATGTAATATATTTTGTTAGATTAGAAAGGGGCAAACCCATGTCCGCATTTCTTGACGGTTCTATTTTTACGGTGAAAGATCGTCACTCTTTCGAGCAAGGTACTTTTTTTTCGTCTGGCTTATCACCTTCGACCAGTCCGGCATGGGTAACCCTATCGGCAGCAATGCTACCGCCGGCATAGCTCTCAGGATCATTTAAGCACGCAAGCCACTCCACCACGACAAGGTAAAGATACCATGGTGCGTGTAGACAAACAGTTTTCGGACACTTTTGAAATCCAGAATGGGTTGAAGCAAGGAGATGTACTATCTCCTCTACTATTTAATTTTGTACTAGAGCATGCCATTAAATCTTTAGAGAATGAGGAAGGCTTACAACTCAATGGTATTAATAAGCTGTTAGTTTATGCTGATGATGTAGTATTGTTGGCCCATAGCATGGAGATACTAAAGAACAACACGCACACACTATTGAGTAACACTAAGAAATTAGGACTGGAAGTAAATATCAATAAAAATGAATATATGGTCACACGCAGAAATTCATTATATAATGGAAAAGGACAGCTAATGACAAATGAGGGAAATTTTGAGGAAGTGGCTGAATTCAAATACCTAGGAACAATGATCACAAATAGGAATGAGATGCACAAAGAAATTAAACATACGCTCAATTCTAGAAATGCATGATATTATGCATTGCAGAGACTCTTGATGTCCCAACTCCTTTCAAAAAACGTTAAACTGAAAATATATAAAACTATTATTCTACCAGTTATATTACATGGGTGCGAATCATGGACTCTTACTTTAAGAGAGGAAAGGAGATTACAAGTATTTGAGAATAAAGTACTTAGGAAAATTTTTGGACCAAAGATAGATGAACAGACAGGTGAATGGAGAAGACTACATAACAATGAACTACATGGTCTTTATAGGAAGCCAGATATAATAAGAACAGTTAAGTCTCGTAGACTGCGATGGGCAGGACATGTTGCGCGTATGGGGAATGAAAGACTTGCATAGATGCTTCTTGTAGGAAAGCCAGAGGGAAAACGCCCAGTTGGTAGACCAAGAATGAGGTGGGAGAACAACATTAACTGTGATTTGAGGGAAGTAGATTATACAGGGAATGATTGGAAAGCATTAGCTCAGGATAGGGATGTATGGAGAGCTTATGTCCGTGCGGCCATGAACATACGGGTTCGATAGTGCCAGTGAGTAAGTAAGTAAGTAAGTTAGAAAGGGGCAAATTAATGTATAACAAATTGTTATGCGGTTTATTGAATACTATTTTACTTTAATTGTCTGCTGTTAATTTTGAATAGTACTTCTTACCATGTTTTCGCCTGGGAAAAATCTGTGAACCGAAAGTGCCTTTCTGCGGTTCAGTATGGTATCTTTGTTCTCCTCCCTACTACAGAACATTTATGAAATATGCCAATGTCCTGTGTTCCTTGTGCCTACCCCTCCCCTTTTCATCCTTTCTGCCGCGCATCTCTACGGCGCATATCCCCTCTACTTGCGAACCTTTATATACATTGTACTCTTACCGAACATTATCATTCGATCAGCCTAGCAACCGTCGTTTGGTTATTTAAAGACGGATTCAAAGGTGGAATCCAGTTCCAGCTCACCATGCGACTGGAAGGTTAATATGGTGGTCTATATAGACAAGTTGATTGAGGCCGAGAAGAGGTCTGTTTTGAGTTAGTCCAGCAATGTACGGAAGAAGTGATTCCTAAAGCTTGGACACGTGTGTGAGTGGGGTATTATGTATGGTATGTTATTTCTTCAGTTCTTTCTACAGCTATGCTTGGTCGTTTGATCAAGAATCATCTTTTGTTATTAATTTATTATTTTATTTAAAACCAACTTGTTTATATTAAAAGGTTATCTTTTTAAACAACGCCCCTCTGTTATTATTCAAGTATAAGTAGTTGTTCACTCTCCTATACAAAAATCAATCACTGTATGCTTTTAATAATCTGTATCTATATATGTATATATGTTCATCAGGGAAAGAAAGATGAATTAATAGCTGCCTTTCATGGGCCCGAGGCAAGCTGCTTTCTTACAGATAACTTCTTTGAATATCAGGACCACATTAATAAATACAGCAAATTACAAAGCCCGATCCCGGACAAGTGTTACGCTGAGCGTGGTTTGCTTTCTAAACCCACAAATGGTAGTAGAGGCGAGGTTTTCTAAACCCCCGTACAAATGGTAGCAGTCGGCGTGGTTTTGGGTTTCGTAACCCCCACATCTGAAAAACGATACTTACTGCATAATCACTGTGACTACTGAATTCTTCTAGTGGAATATTATACAGTTTGTTATTGGGCTATCTGTTATTTACATTGTTAGTTTCTTTAAGTTCTGCAATTTTTGTTTTCGGTTTTATTGTTGAGAATGCCTAATATTACATTATAATCCCTAAATCTCAAATAAATTCGGAGGTCTACATTTTAAGTGGACCGTGCAAATTTAATGCTTTATAAAATATTAACTCATACATATTCTTTACTAAAAGAAAACTGTATGCATTATTTAGTAAAGTAATATTGACTATATGTCTCATGTTTCTTGAATGGTTTTTAAACTGATCAACTGAAAAATAAAATCTGTTTCTGAGGGAGATGATAAACATATACAGGATGTTCGGAAATTCATATCACAAATTTCTAGGGCGAGTAGAGGGTACTGCATAGACAATATTTTAAATAGGAACCCACGTCCGGAAACGTACCGTTTCCGCGCTACAGCCATTATAATGTGTCGGATTTGCCGGTATTGTTTTGCAACTGGTTAGGCAGTACACTATGTCAGAAGAGTACCATATCAAATGAGGTGTGACGTAAGGTACAGAATTAAATGACGTTTGACTCATTACAGAAGAAAGTCAAATTTATTTGGTAACAATACCAAAGTAACCAAAACACTTTCAATGATCACAATAACGCTTGTGTGAACAGTGCAAAAAAATTGTTTCCGTCTTCTGCACTAGATGTGTCCCATACGAAACTGCTCACTTCAACAGAGGATCGATGTGACTATCCCTAAGGTCATTGCACACATTGTACCGACGAATCATGTTCCGGCGCCCTCGTTCCATCACACCTGGTGTCCCGTTAATCTCTTGTGCAGCGACCATAACTCATGTCATCAGTTCTTCCTCGGTCTCTACTGGAGTCTCGTATACCACATTCTTCTTACGATCTAACAGGAAAAAGTCCAATGACGTTAAATCCGCTATCGTTAGGAGCCATGCAATAGGATCACCCCGGCCTATCCATCTTTGCACGAAACTTTCGTTAAGATTTCCCCGAACATCACGTGTAGAGTGCGGCGGTGCGCCATCGTGTTGAAACCATAGCTCCTGACGTGCATTCAATGGCAGGGTAAACGTCACGTGTAATCAGGCTATGTTCTGACGTCATGCAATGACTTATCCGGTTACAAAATAACTCCGGTTACCGACATATTGTAATGGCTGTAGCGCGGAAACGGTACGTTTCCGGACATGGGTTTCTATTCATAATATTGTCTACTCAGTCCCCTATACTAGCCCTAGAAGTTTGTAATATGATTTTCCGAACACCCTGTACATTGTTCATATCTAACTTACATTTTCTCGTCTCTTGTATTTACAATCGCTGAAATAGGAGCAATTTTGACAATTGAAAATCCTTTTTTTTCTCTTTTTTTCAGATTATCAAAATGAACATCAATATATTGAAATCCAAAATATTCTTGTCTTCTGTGATCTGTATTATAGGCTAAAATTCTTGAAATGTGTTGGTGAATATAATTTCTTTGGGATATCACGGATGCTTTCAATATGTCGTTTCAGCAATACAGATTTTTTATAAATATTATTACTTTTTATTCGTTTCCGGACATGGGTTTCTATTCATAATAATGTCTACTCAGTCCCCTATACTAGCCCTAGAAGTTTGTAATATGATTTTCCGAACACCCTGTACATTGTTCATATATAACTTACATTTTCTCGTCTCTTGTATTTACAACCGCTGAAATAGGAGCAATTTTGACAATTGAAAATCCTTTTTTTTTTTTTCTTTTTTTTCAGATTATCAAAATGAACATCAATATATTGAAATCCAAAATATTCTTGCCTTCTGTGATCTGTATTATAGGCTAATATTCTTGAAATGTGTTGGTGAATATAATTTCTTTGGGATATCACGGCTGCTTTCAATATGTCGTTTCAGCAATACAGATTTTTTATAAATATTATTACTTTTTATTC
This sequence comes from Diploptera punctata, assembly GCA_030220185.1. Lineage (NCBI taxonomy): Eukaryota > Metazoa > Arthropoda > Insecta > Blattodea > Blaberidae > Diploptera > Diploptera punctata. The sequence continues at coordinate 51,946 of JASPKZ010009259.1, forward strand.
GACCCATACCACATTTTGATACATGCATCATAACCTTGTCATTAAACAATGATGAATCAATCATTTCGATATCCTTTAAAGATTTTGTATTGAGTGAGGCCATTCACCGTTCTATATCTTGTTCCTTCTATCATAATCTTTCTCTTTATGGGTCAGAAGAACACGACGGCAATATATTTTATAAAGAAGTGGGCTGAAGGTGTCCGTCTTGTTACCGGGGCGTCCATTATTATACGCTATATAAAGGACGCTACCATACAATGATGTCAGAATACATTCCCCACAAAGCGACTTCGCAATCTTTTTTTTTTATAAGAAGCACGTCAGATACGTCCCAAATTGCTTACATAAAAATTCCATTAACTTAAAATGTTGTATCGTGTTCTATCATCAATCCATACTCTCTAAATATAAGGTAGCAGCTCTCCAAAATGAAACAACTAAAATCAATTATGGCCAATCTCATGTTTTAAACTATGTGTCGCAAATGTTTATACCAGTCTTAGTGCTTTAGTAGTTACACGATCGTTTCTCTTTGCGAGAGTCGCAGCATTAAATCCGGACAAGGTCGATAGATGTTCCAGGGTGTAAACGTCTTAAATATGGGTACGTTCGGAAGAGAAGTAAAACCCGTGAGTCCCATTTTACAGCATGTATACAACCTCAAGTTTAATGTTAGAGGCATCTGAATAAATTCTTCGGGCATTCCGAACCCAGCTTTAAACTGCGATGCTAAAGAACTGAGTTGCTAAATAGTATCGTTAAATAATATACTAATGTGATTATATTTTGCCTCTGGTCCCGAGGCTCGCGGGTTCAAACCCGGCCGGGGTCGATGCATTTTTTAGGATGAAAAAATCCAAGAAACAAGTTCTCCGCGACGGACTTCAAGCCGTGGGTCCCGAGTCTGAAGATTTTCAGGCTCGTAAAAGATCCTTAAGCCTGAATGAAAGGCTTCTAAGCAAAATTTACCGAATTTTCCCGTCCTAGTACTACCTTGGTTTGCTAGATGTCAGCACGAGCGGAACGCTGACCCCGGACCACTCCAGTGACATCTATACGAAAAAAGTGCAACTAAATTAGTATGGTTCAAATTCATCCCTATAGGGGGAGAGCGCCTAAATCTCTGTTAAGGGAAACATGGACTTACAAGATACAAGAAGATTGTATTTATTTGAGAATACATATATTTGTTTTAGTTTATGAATTTGTATTTTAATAATTTGAAGAACCACATGCAAGGTGTAATGAAGAAATGTCCAAGACCAACTTACTTAAATTTAATGACAATTAGTGTCCTAGCATGTAGTATAAAAAACACATGTATTTATACCACTTCAATAATACGAGTACATTATTTTGTTCTTAATTGACTTAAGATATTGTAAAATGAAGAGCTATAAATGGGTAAGTGAGAAAATTAAGGATATTCACTAGGAGAGTTGAAAAGCTGATTTCTATAAATTAACGACTTTTATAAATGTTATAAAAGTTAAAAAATCAACACAAATATAAAGTTAGCTGTATAAAGTACTTGCATGTTGACCTGTACATGTATCCAAAATGTGGAACTGCAAGAATTCGTATTAACAACTTTTCTTTTCTTAATTTGTGATGTATCATTTATTTCATTAAGGTACTTCCCTGTCACATTTTTTGCTTACTTTTTTGCTTGATTTGTCGAAGTTTCAACTTTTTGGTCATATGGAGTCAACGATATTTGAATGTAGGACTATATCAGTAGGGTGTACAGACTACTTGAATACGTATTGTGTACATTCATATGTATTGTGCATATTCACGAATTATTTTTAATTAAATATGGCGATTATTAATATTATGAAATCGACTAAGCTAATGCATTTGGAACCTATTGAAGGGAGATATGGAAAAATGTCAGACTGGTCTGCTATGGGATATAAACGAGTTATTTCTAAATACGGTTCATATTCTTCTTCCTTTCATGTGAGAGTGGTGTGTTATGGTCTCAATCCAACGTTTGGAGGGTCTGCCCAAAAGATATCTTGCCTGGTGGCTGGTAATTTAAGATTTAACGTGGTATTCTTGTTCTGCTCATTCTCCTCTTAAACTTTAAAGTGTAAGGAAAGGAAGCTACAATAGACTAATTCAGCTTATTCGTCAAACCGTAACTTCATTTTTAACAGATGGAATAAGTGGAAAGTAAAGGATGACAGGTTTGTCATGAATATGTAATATATTAAAATAGAAAACCATAAAGAACCTATATGATATTAGGATGACAGGTTGGTCATGAGTATGTAATAATAAAACATAAAGAACGTATATGATACTATACGTAATACATTAATTAAGCGTAGTTATCACTAGGAAACTTAGTTTTATTATTTCGAAATTTAATTTTCCAGCATAGAGAAAGCTTTATGACCAAATATCATGAAGAATTTTATACAAGCTGTATTGACAAATATTTTATACAGAACGTAGACATTGAGGTTTTGTTAGTTTAGTACAAACGTGTATTATTAAAAGTACAAATAACTGGATAAACTAACCAAGTACAAAGGTAAATTGACTTACTACAGGACTTAGGAGGCTCTTGGGGTAGTATGAGGTTAATATTCACATCTTTAAGCCTATAGACAATCGACATGTGACGGCCGTCTCTATTCTCATAAAATAATGAGGTACTAATTTGTATCTGTAGTATTTCAATTTATTTATTTTTTTATCAATTCTTTAACATCTTTGATGTTTTCACGACTATAAACTTTGGATTATCTCTGTATGTTGTACGTGCAATGCTACCATTGTGTGCAAGGAATGGGCACTGAAAGTGCAATAATAGTAATAATAACAATAATAACAATAATAATAATAATAATAATAATAATAATAAATAATAATAACACTAGAGTTCAATTTGTGCCTTACTCGCTGCCATGATTTTTCTCAATTCGTCTCATTCCAAAAGCCTTTCTCTATCCTCTTTACACCAACTTTTTAAGCTCTTCTTTTACTACATCCAGCCTTCTTCTCCTAAACCTTTGAGATTTAAGAAAATTAAGTTTTTCGTATCAGGCACCCTTTCAAAATTTTTATTCAATTATGAAATAATCTTCTTGTACTTCTTTCACAATGTATAGGCATTTCGACCTGTTCAGAATGATAAATCTTCTCTCTTAATATCTTCCGATCTCTGAAGACGAATTTGAAACAATATACATCATCATCATCATTTGCAGTAGATTCGTCGCTTACAGGTGTGGATGAATGTCTTTTGGAATACTGGTTAGAACTAGTTTACTCGCAAGTATGCGGAAGAAAATTGAACCATTCAGTAAGGACTACGTAACAGCCCTTTCCAATGCTTGGGGATCCTAGGAGGCTTACTACAAATCGGACGCCTGGTTGTGGTCAGAAACGTTAAAGCCTTTATCACAGGAAAGAATTCAGCCACTCTAAAAAAAACTATAGCAGTGGAGTTGGGCATCTCTCAAAAGTTGGTAAACGCCTGATAAATAGAGATTTAAACTTGGACAAGCGATATGAGAACTGAGACCACAAGTTCCTAACGTAAGATTGCAGAAAGGCGTATCAACAGTAGAAAGTTATATGAATGCCATTTTTCTGGCGATAAATGGAAATCCATGATGACTTTCGATAAGACCTTAGTGTTACGAATAAGTTCCCGACAATGTTTTACCAGTTAGAATGTGTAACAAATTTTCGAAATTTGTACACAGAGTGCAGAGAAAGTATTTTATGATCAATACATGATTTTGTTATACGGCAAGTTAGCCATCTGCATAGCCGAGATAATCTGAATTTAATTCCGCCTAATACCAAGTAAATGTCCCGTCATGAAATAATTTTCTTGTTTGGTAGAAAATTGAATAATATCTGGATCCGTCAGGATAAAGGTTGAAGCCATACCTAGACTTCGACATGGCTCAGGAGGTTCGTCGAGGAAAAGAAGCAGACAACTGATAATCGGACTGCCCTTACAGTGATATTCCTGCGAAGCCACCCTATCATGCCCCCATGGATACTTGTTCAATTGGTATTCTAAAACGAGCGCTTAGATATAGAGCCCACGCTCTATTAAATGACTAAAGAAAGCCTACAAGAGCGAGTGGTCCTAATGTGACATCAACGTTCTGCATAATGCGCTTCTGAAGTGGAAAGTCAGTTCCAGAACGACCACATATAGATTGTCAAGTAGAATAGCATCGCTGGTGGACATGCGGGTTTACATAAACCATGTTATTAAGAAAATTATTCCCGGATATAGAAACCAACCCTCCGTATTAATGCAGTAAACTATTACTTACGTACTCATTGACAGTATCGAACCCGTATGTTCATGGCCGCGTGGACATAAGCTCTCTATACATCCCTATCCTGAGTCAATGCTTTTCAATCGTTCCCTGTATAATCTACTTCCCTCAAATCACAGTTAATGTTATTCTCCCACCTCATTCTTGGTCTACCAACTGGGCGCCTTCCCTCTGGCATTCCTACAAGAAGCTTCCATGCAAGTCTTTCATTCCCCATACGTGCAATATGTCCTGCCCATCGCAGTCTACCAGACTTAACTGTTCTTATTACATCTGGCTTTCTATAAAGACCATGTAGCTCATTGTTATGTAGTCTTCTCCATTCACCGCTCTCTCTCTCTTTGGTCCAAACATTTTCCTAAGTACTTTATTCTCAAATACTTTTAATCTCCTTTCCTCCCTTAAAGTAAGAGTCCACGTTTCGCACCCATATAATATAACAGGTAGAATAATAGTTGTATATATTTTCAGTTTAACGTTTTTTGAAAGGAGTTGGGACATCAAGAGTCTCTGCAATGCATAACAGCACGCATTTCCAGAATTGAGCCTATGTTTAATTTCTTTGTGCATCTCATTCCTATTTGTGATTATTGTTCCTAGGTATTTGAATTCAGTCACTTCCTCAATATTTCCCTCATTTGTCATTAGCTGTTCATTTCCATTATATAATTTATTTCTACGTGTGGCCATATATTTAGTTCTATTGATATTTACTAATTTCTTAGTGTTACTCAATAGACAGTAAACTATACGTTTGGTATTTAAGTACATTTTTCTCAGCTTAACTTAGATTAGTTTTTTTCATTCCAATCTCAACGTTTTACAAGATTCTAAAATACGTTTAAAAAATATAACTAAATTTGCTTTTCAAGAGATTCTTTGGATATTAAAGTAGTCAACTTTACATTGTTTCCTTTTCTAAAATCCTCTTCATAAATAAATAAACATTGAATCATATACCTAGTACTCATCGCTTCTCACATAAAATATCCATCCCTAGTAATTCTGACCGAAGGCAGGTCCTTCACTGCAATCATACCATTTTCATGCTATGCTTTGCAGCTTTACTAGGGAATTGTAGGTATGGTAGCTTCCCGTTGCTTTCCACACCGGTGAAGTATGATGATAATGATAAGAATAATAATGATGATAATGGCCATATGATTTCGGGGACCGTTTGGGCCTTTACGTTTTACTAACATTTGTCTTACAGGTGAGGTAAACCCCGATAAAAACCTCACCCAGAAAAACTGCCCCGACCGGGGACCGAACCCGGGCCCGCTACGTGAGAAGGCAGCACGCTACCTCGAGATCACAGCGGTGGACAAATAAAATATAATATGTTAAAAACATAGTTTACAGCATACATTAGTAAACCTGGTGCCATAATAGTTTAATTACAGAATTAACCGTGGTAAAGGAATACCCATATCGAGTATAACTGTTGAAAACCACAGGAAAATTACTCGGACGTTGGTCGGATATTTCGGTACTTGTAATAAATACTTCATTAACTGCATACTTTAAGTAAATCTTTTTAAAAAATATACATATATACAAACAAAAATATATAATGGCTGCTGCTGTGAACTCTAACAGTATTTGTGTAAGGACATAGTTGAGCAATTAATAAACAACATACAGTATTTACTATAAAGTCTTCTCATATTGTTTCTTTTTTCCCATTCGTTGTTTGATGCAGCACTAAGTGATGAGTTGAAATATACATGCAATGCAAATACTGCACGTTTAATCAATGTTACTCCAGCTGTATTGAATACGGGTAAGTTCTCAGCTTTTATTTGCCACTGACTGTACATTTCACCCATTTCTACTTTTAGTTCACGTTATACAGTTCTTTACTTCTATGTAGTACTCAACTCCATAGTTATGTATTAATATTTACAGCATATAGGACTGGTTTCAATTCACGTACAAATGAGATTTCACTTGCATTTAGTTAGAAAACAAGCACTTCAGAGCACATTAATTAGAGTTTCATATATACTGTCTGAATACATAATACATTTAAGATTTCTTCAATAATCAGTACATTTGATATTGAACTGCATGGAGTAGATTGAAATGAGCTATAAAATTTAATGCTAGAGCAAACAATAAATAGGAATGAACAGAAATATGAAATGTGCCCGAATAAGAACGTTTATTCCTTTAAATACTTCAGAAATATATTGTACCATGCAAACGCAATGAAACAACTGAATAATTGAAAATAAATAAATTTTGGTTAGCATTTTCAGACCAAATCGATTTATATTTACCTCTTCTTGTACAAATTTCCCCAATTGTTCTGTGCATCTCAAATCATTTTCATATTTTAAATGCAATATAAAATACTATTTCTTTGGTGGTTTTACAACAAATAGCTATGGGGATTTTATTTTTGTAACTTTTTTTTGTACAGGATTAGAGTGATGTTAATGCATGGAATACAAAAAAGTTACATTATGAATTAGCAATTATTCCACAAATAATTTAGGACATTACAGAATATAACACGATCTCTGACTGCAATGTCAGAAGTTTGTCAGGTTGGTGAGATCCTGGAATCAAGCCACATTATGAGGTTATATGTCAAGGAAGCTTTAATAGACATCACTCGAACGTTCCCTTCTATGATATAGACATACGTCATCTATTATGTTATTCAAGTGTCTTGTAATGTAAGATTACCACTTGATTACAGCAGATTTTGTAAAAGTACACCAATTTTGTATAATACCAGAGCCCCATTCTGTGATTTATTCAATCCAGAAATCTATATAGGCTACACTGAAAACAGTTATTATGTTCTTTCATTATAGAGACTGAAAATGTATATCAGTAGAGTGAGAAAAATTGTATAGCTTTTTACGAGTAATACAAATCATGAAAATAATCAGTCTAAGAAAATGTAGATTATGATTTATGACTTTCAAGAAGGTAACTATATGATTCTCTATATCGTCCTAAGTCTATACAGTTATGAGAAAAGAATAAATATCGGCTTTGAATCTTCCAAATCGTCGTGCTTCACATTTAAATTGTTATTTTTATTTTATAGGTGCAATATGTTAAAATTTTCGTTAAGATGTATGCGTTTCTGAAAAAATAAGTTCTTTGGACACTTTTTCTAAAATTTTATTGTTACTTGAATGTTTGTCGTTACTATGTTTTCAGATACTATATATATATATATATATATATATATATATTTAGATTCTTTGCTTTTAAAAACATATCGGGAAATCAAGGAGAAAAACAATACATTAATAATAAAGTGTATATATATGTTTTTAAAAGCAAAGAATCTAAATATTTAAAACTATAATCTCTATTTATTTTACTGCGAACTCTGTCCTACGTCCTTTCTCAGACGTGAATGGAAGGGGATATTCTAAAGTCGGATTACAGGAGTGAAATGCGATTTATGAGACGCACTGTAGGATATACAAATTAGATCGTAAAACAAATTACGAAATACGGAAAAAAGGAAATCATACAAACCACATCTAAACTAAAATAACATCATCCACCTCAATCAGAAAGAAATCAATAGAGACTTGCAATGTTACTTTTTTGAGGAATTAAACCCAATGGCTACAACTTACGACACGACACACTCACATAAACACACCCAGTCCCAAGGTTGAGATTTAAAAACCCCTTACCCAGCCGGGAATCGAACCCGAGTCGTCGGAGTGGAAGGTAGGGACTCTACCGAGTACGCGACAGCGACGCACAAGGTTACTTTTTAATATACAATTAGCCATGAAAGAAAAACAATTCGGTTCATTAAAGGATGTATCTAAGAACTCTGTAACTTTATTAACAATAAAGTACTGAATCTCTAAACTCTTAGTTACAACTTAATATAGTTTACAGGGCATTTAAGATATAATTAATGAACAGACTTATAAGACATCTAGTAAAATTGTTAGCACAATATATGTGTTTGCATCCCCAATTGCGAACGCGTATATTTCTTTTTTTCAATTTTGCGAAAATATGCACACATCTAAAAAAACATAAGTAGTTAAGAGCTTCATTTAAAAGTAGGAGATCACTCTGATCTATTTTTGTATATTTTACAGACAATTTAAAAGTAATGATCAGTAATTATATCAGCTCACTTTGAAGATTTTGTAACAAAAATTATCAGAAAATAAATATCAAGTTCCAAATGCCTGTGCACTGAAAATCTTTTAGGTACGATATTGAATATAGTACTGTACTTATACTGGTTATAATTTTAGTTAGTTTCCAAATTTATTATAAATAGACCAAAATATTGGAAAGGTCATGTAGAAAGAATGGAAGACAGTCGACTTTCGAAAAGAGCTAAAGAAGACCAATGGACGGGAGAAGAACAAGAGGAAGACGAGCCAAGAGATGGATAGACAGTGGATGCAATCCAATACGTCTTCCACCGAGGAGTGCTTTTGGAAATAAACTGGATGAAAATCCTACAAATTATGAACAAGAAGAGAAGAAGAAGAAGAGTTAGTTAATTTGTTAAATTTCTATTTTTTTTAATTTTCATTAACACACTTTTGAGGAAAAATAATCCTGCTTTACTTACTGTAAGTTTAAAGTCTTACGGTTTTAAGTAAATTTACTTTTTTATACTTGACTTCATTATTGTAATGTATTGTTTTTAATTTATGGTTGTACAATTTTATTAATTATTTTTGTTCGAGATAATGTTCTATCAAAAATCACAACAATAACCTACTACATTACTGTTATATACTGAGCCGAACATCCCGCTATAAGGTTGGGAAGGAACAAAAATAAAAAAGGTGGGAAGCTAGTACAACTGCAGGAAAAAATCGTATACATTAATCCAGAAACGAGAAACGTTGACTTTCAAGCAGGCACCTCCGGTCTTAATAATATAAGTCGTATGTCTTGAAAATGCACAGTACTACTGTCTGAACACGCTCACTCAACCGCTGACGTCACTGCAACAATTGCATGTTCAGTAACTAAAAAATAGTAAAGCAAGTGAATACCTTAACTTATTATAATTGACAATATTTTTAGAATACAATAAAACTTTTTTTTTTAATTTTTGTCTTCATGAAAATATAAAAAAGTAAATAGAAAATAATAAAATTGCATACATTGCGTTTTGTGCGGCAAAACTGACCAACATATGTTACTTCAGTAAAATTATTTATTTGCGTTTAAATAACAACCCACATTTTCTAACATAGGGCCTACAAAATACGTTTAATTCCTTGTGTTTGTTCATAGTGTGTAATTGATTTAACCATTTTTACTATTTTAAAGTCTGAACGCGGAATGAAATTTCCTCTGCATTTTATGTACCCAAGAGCTCTTGATAAAATTATTTCAACTTTTTCTTTTACACAATCGTATGACTTTTTACTATTTGATGCTTTTTAGTCTAGTCAGCATTGTTTGATTCTGCCTTGATTCACAAGAATGCCGGGGGGCTTCTGCAACTTGTCTGACATACTAATGCTCCGTATTGCCGATTCTATCATCTACAGGAGTAAGTCCAAATTGAACGTTCTTGCTTTTGACATGAAGCAGTTATTTTATATATCTGATATTTGATATTATATCGTTGAAACCATTTCGCTCATCTATGATGGGAGTTACATTATCATTCAAGGAAAGTTATGAGGGAGATAATTGAGATTATTCCATTCTCATCACGTAAAATAACTTTCAACGAATGGGAGCAGATAATTATAGTAGTTTAAATTCTATCAATTGGGCCATTTAGTTAACTAATAACAATAATAATAATAATAATAATAGTAATAAATAAATAAAATTATACAGCTTGTTAGAAAAATACAAATTCAAATGTTCTAGGAAACCCAATAAATAGCTCCACAGAAGGCGCTACCTGTTGTACTCGTCACCGGGCTGGACGTGGGTGTTCGCCAAGATTCGTTGTACGATTATACCGAAGTTGAGGTTTGATTGCGTTGGTGCTTTGTTTCCTCACGCCCTGTCGCTATCTGTACTGATTTAGCCACAGTGAGTTAGACGGTCGAATGGAGAGTATACTGAATGTTTGATAGCGCCTTGTTTGCTGCTTTCTGTACAAGCTGTAATTAGATAAGACTTTTCACTCAAAACATGGCACGTCGCAACAGACAGAAAAAGCAATAAAATATATTTCTTGATTGATGTAGCTATTCCTAAAACATAATTTACACAACAAACATGTACAAAGAAAAAACAATAAATACGCTGGCGTATATTGTAATACAACTTGCAATTTTATAACGTAAAAATATACGCCTATAGTTTTCAGATCATTCAATTGCCATTTTCACTTTCGTTGATTGATGCCGACATATCAGAGACAATTAACATGTGTCATAGTTGGAAGTATTACGTCAAGTATCTTCGTTAAGGGAAATATATCAGTTTGAACATCTTCTTTGACTGTCGATTTAATACATTTCAGTGTTTTCCGAACATCAGTCGGTGTACCAGTAGTGAAACAGAAATTTTCACGTGTCGGAAGTGTATAGGAATGTAGTTTATCAATGATTTGTTGTTGAAAAATGTAGGCCTACAAAAGTGCTAATCTAAGTCGTCGAGTGGCAAGTTACGGAAGTCTGCTGGAGATTTTTTACTGCTTATGCCCAGGTATTTAATGTTTTTCCACTTTATTTTCTGCTTTTAAATGTTATGGAATGAGTGAAGAACATACTGGATTTGCCTAAGGAATATCATTTATGTATTGGGTACTTGTATTACAACACATTGTGGAAAGGGGTTATCGAATGATCAGCAATGAACGGTATTTATTGATCTAGATAAAGCTTATTACTCTATTTCACTTTTATGAGAGGTTTTGAGAAAAGTGAAGATAGATGAGTATCTTGTAAAACATAATTTTACAGAAATTTTACAGATTAATCAAGCATGTATTACATTAGGAAAATGTTTGCTTTCAACAAAAGAATTTAGGAAAAAACATTATATTTGGGAAATTTCTACAACGATGAAAGAGAAGTTGTAGACTAATGGGCATTCATACAGATAAGTATTTCCTGTTCACCTGAAATTTTGCAGACGACCAAGTGGATTTACTCATGATGTCGATAATTTAGAATTAAGCTAAACTTCTTCTTCTTCTTCTTCTTCTTCTTCACTTCACGGGTTAGGCAAATTGCCTGTTCCGCCTCACAGTTGTTCTGTCCATCTTTTCACTGGCCTTCCTACATTCATTGAACCTCTTGGCTTGTAGTTGAATGCTGCTCTTGGTAATCTTGTTACATTCATTCTTTCCACATGTGTAAACCATTTCTCTCTATATTCTCTGATTTTCTCATCCAATGCATATATATTTTACTCTGTTCTTATATATTCATTCCTTATCCGATCCAATATTGTGCAGCGTTTTCAACTTCTAAGGAAGTTCATTTCTGCACCTTGTATTCTACTTTTCAATTTTTTGGTCATTACCCAAGTTTCGCTCCCATAAAGTAATGCAGGGACTGCCAATGTTTTATAAAACTTCAATCTAGTATCTCTTCTTGTTTTATTCTTTAATGCGTTATGTATAGTTCCACATATCATTTGAAATTTCGACAGTTTCATGTGTATGTCTCTTTCAGTTTTTGTGTTGGTGGTAAAATTACAACCCAAATAATTAAAATTTGTTACTTGTTCCAGAGGTTTGTTGTCTATTACAATTTTTGATCTTATATGATCGTTTCCCCAAAATGATTAAGCTTAACAATATAAGAATTAAAGATTCGAAATCAATGTTAACAAAACCAAATTTGTAATAACACTGGGGAACAATTTGTAACACAATATCTGTTGAGTTTGATTTTTGAGCTGTTTTATAGTTAATTAGGTTTGCTGATTTCAAAACTGGTTATTAATGTATGTTAAAATGTTACTTAAAATGTTTAAACTTTTTTTTTACTTTAAAATCTTAAAAACTCGCGTTACTTCTCTTCTACTACGTCACGTTTTTTTCTACACCTTATCATAATGTAATCACTCTCCGCGGACTCAAGCATGGATCATAGAAGTACTATTGCTCCCCTATTGGCCGATACAAATTTTTACGTTAATATGTATAATTGGTGTTCGATAAAAAAAACTAATATTTTAGGAACACAACCTTTGTACTACATATTATACAATTTACACTATTATAGCCTTTGTATAAATAAAATTATAATTTAGAAACAGTATATTTGGTACGTTTTTACTGTATTTTCTTTTATATGCACAATTTGTATGATTTTTTAGAGTACCCTGTAGCTTAAAAAGTTGACATGATAGAAAAAACCTACGGTTATTTTTGGATTCAGAGGCCAAACGTTAGTTGAGAATAAGTCACAGACGTAAATCGACGAAATTGCTGTTCCCCAGTGTAATTAATGGCAAGTACATGAAATATTAATTACTGAGGGAGAATCGATTTAAAAATTTGATCAAATATAAATGACTGCGTACTATGATTACAGAAAAGAATATTAGATCTGCATATATTCAATTATGGATTGAATAGGGAGAAAAGGTGTTAATATCCCTGAATTCAGTGTGGAGGGAAAATAATATTTCAAAGAGCACGCCAGTACACATTACATTAGTTGAAAGTATTAATACTAATACAGTGAATTATTGGTTATGAATAGGAAAGGGAAAAGGAAGCTTTTGGCACTTGAATTGGATTATTTGAGAAGAAGGGAAGGTACAGCAATATTGCAAAGATTCCGGAATGAAGAAATTAGGAGACAGTTAAACGCAGAGGAGAATGTGATAGAATTGAAACGAGGGAGTTTATTTGGATACCTAATGACGTTGCAACGACAACGATGACTAATTTTTTTTTCAATTGGCATCAGCCGGAACATGTATTTGTGGAACGTCAAGGAGAGATCTTGGTACTAAAAAGTTATAGAAGTTATCCTTTCGAAGAGACTTTTAAAGAAGATGTCCTCGATCAAGTAGGGTGGAGATTCTCTCCTTCAGCTGCAAAATCCCTGAATAATAATAATAATAATAATGGTAATAATAATAATAATAATAATAATAATGGTAATAATAATAATAATAATGGTAATAATAATAATAATAATAATAATAATAATAATAATAATGGTAATAATTTATATTTTATTTTCTAAAAACACATAATTTGAAAATATACAAAAATATTTTACATACTTAATAATATTTAGTAAATAAACTGAATAATTAAAACAAATTATTGTTCTAAAAGTTCGGGTGCATATTAACCTCTTTTTTGTCAATTGTGACGATGGTAAAGTTTTTCCTTTACGTCATACGTCCATGGATCTGTGTTTTGTAAGAAATTAGAATTATACGAACACAACGCCGGTCTCTGATGTACGAAATAAACAATAAATATCACTATTTACGCATTACGAGTACATACCGTGAAGAACCGTTGGAATTTTTAAAAGAAGAGAGACTATGTTTTTCTAAAGTTGTAGTCTAGTCACTCCATGGTAAATAGGGTACACCCTATCGGATGTAACTTAACCTAATTAATTTAGTTATGATAATTTCCCTACAAATGTAAACGAGTGACATGTGGTTGTCACATCACCTGAAAATACACCTAGTATGCAATTAAATATTATTGGATGTGAAAGGCAGATTAAATATTGCTCAGAGGCTCCAATTTATGTTTAAGATATTTTTATGAGCCCGAAAATATTCAGTCTCCGGACCCACGGCTTAAAGTCCCCCCTCCGAATGACTCGTTTCTTGGATTTTCCCATCCTAAAATATCCACCAATTCTGACCAAGTTTGAATCCGTGACCCTCCTGACCAGAGGTAAGGAACTTAACCTCTAGACCACCGAGTGAGATTCTAAAAACGTATTTTTATAAATTAATTTTGGTTCAATCATTCTTTATTTAAAATTATTATAACAATGTGCAGAATTGTTTATTTTTTTCTTCTAATACGAGGCGTATTCAGAAAGGAAATATTTTTCGTAAATATTCCCGCTATGATGCTCTTTTGCAGTATTACGCATGCACGCTGGCTTCTTCAATTCATTCATAAAAGTCTTGTAGTCTGGTAGGCAATTGATTTCAATTTTATATTATACTATTTACATACATTTGATGTGTTTAAGAAAACGAACGGCCACCGACTGTGAAATACGGACTGTTATTCGATTATTATTGACAGCGATAACGTGAAACTAACAAACGTCCATCGCCATATTTGTGAGATATATGAAGAAAGTATCATGAGTGGTGGAGTGGTGAGGGAATTGGCCAGGAACTTCAATGAAGGTCGTGTGAGTGTGTAAGATGAACTGCTGAACGATTGATTGTAGTGAATGGTGAACTGGTATACGCGGTCGAAAAGAACTCGCAAAAACAGACATTTACACTATTCCATCACTTGCACAACATTTGTTAACAAATTTCACGTAGAGACACTACATTATGAAATTGTGTCGGACTGTCTAGGTTTTTCGAAAATTCTGCTCACGGGTGAGTGTCGTAAAATTTCACGGATGAACATAAAAATGAATGGTATAACAGTGTGGTATCTTTCCTCACTCGTTACATGAAGAAAATGGTGGCGAGTTTCTGAGCCATATTATCATTGAGAACGAGACATGAGACGTGGATGTCCCACAATATACCCACAACAAAGCAAAAATCAATGGAGTGGAGGCAAACACAATCGTAAAGTAGAAAACATTAAGCAATCAATTCCAACTCAAAAGATTTGTGTCCAGTCTTCTGGGAGAGACGAGGAGCGTTTCTGTCAAAATTGTGAGTCAAACGAGAACGGTAAATAAAGAAGTCGATCATGATACACTAAACTACGAAATTCGTATCTTCACTAAAATTGAGCGAACCCTTAATTGGTTAATTATAATATAATTTATAGTTGTCCATCATTCATATAATGAGAGATTATTTAATTCCAGTGCCCTTAAGTAATCCTCATGTAATTATAATAAATTTAAATGAATATTTTCAAAATGGTTACCAAGAATGTTTTCGGGGAATTTGTTGAGTTCAACTAAATGAGGAGCACATACGTGTCCCAAAAACGTTTCCGATGGTAAACCACCAGTTTTCAGTAAGGTTTTCCTTTCGGTCCCGAATTCTGCATTCCTATTAAATTAAAATGTTTTCCATTAGTTTATTGAACTTATCGATGTTCTTTGTATTATTCTTGGAATTATAATTGAATAATTCAAGTCCAATACTTTCCAAAGCAGCTTTGTTTCTTCGAACAGAAACATAATCAGATACCTGTTTTATACGATGTCTTCGACTTTAAAGTAAGCCATAACCGTTTTTGATTTGAAGGATTTTTTTCTTTTCGGCATACTTATTGTCGGCTTCAATTATCGTTATGATGGAGAATAATAATTATATTAACAACGTGTTGTTATAGCAACTTATCGTGTGAACGTATAAAACAGCCTTATACAGTGCGATCCATATAAACCTGAAACATTTATTAGGTCATAATTTCTCTCTGATAGCTCGTAGAAATGTGAAATTTATTTTAATGATCTCAGTGGCCCAGGGAGAATCGACAACAATCGATCAAAGCCAACTGTGGATTATACTGTTGATTTCGATGGAAATACGAGCATTTTCATGGCATTGTAGACAGTCTTTAGTTTGCAGTCATAACAGCAACATGCAGTACTCACTTCGAGAGCGTGTTTTCATTGTGAAAACATATTGGAAGACAAATTCCTTGGTAACAACATAACGGGAATTACGAAGAGAATTTAATGTACGGGATGTTCCGACAAATGCAACAATTTTATCGCTAGCAAGAAAGCTGGAGACAACTGGTATACTCGTTAGTGAGAGAGGAAAACATAGACCACCATTGCGTGCAGAGACTGTTAACAATGTTCGAAGAAGGATAATGAACTCTCCAAACAAATCGTTGCGTCGATTGAGCCAGGAATCAGGCTATGCAATATGGCACATGCCACATAGCTGCGAGGAAAACGGTATTACAACCATATAGAGTGCATATGGAGCACAACTGAAATAAGTAGATTATGAAAAACGAATCCATAATTGTCAATGGATTCAGGATTTTCATATTCCACGTCCAGACATTCTCTCCATAACGTGGTTTACAGATCAGGCATGGTTTCATCTGCCAGGCTACATAAACACACAAAACACCAGATACTGGGCTGTTCTAAACCCCTAATGATCCATAAAACACCAATATATGATGAAAAGGTTGGTGTATGGTGCGCGGTGTCAGCTTCCAGGATCGTTGGTCCCATTTCCTTTGATACGACTGTAGACATTTAAGTTTATACGGGTATCTTCAATATACTCGTATTTGTTGAGCAGCTGGATGAATCGAATTGAGAGAGGTTATTTCCAGCAAGATGGAGCAACATGACATACATGTAATGCCTCCATGGCCCTTGTAACCAGTTTCTTTGATAATCGAATACTCTCAAGAGGTCTGAGGTCCTGCAGATCCCCTGACCTAACCTCACCGATTTTTTCTTGTGGGGGTATCTAAAAATAGAGTGTACAAGATTAGGCCTCGATCAATTTATGATCTGAAGGAATCCATTCGAAACGAAATAAGCAATATTGGCGAGGATACTCTCCCTAAAACTTCATACAATATGGTGAAACGAGTGCAAATATGTATAGATGCTAATGGAGGACATTTACAACATTTGCTCTGAGAGGTAAACAGTGTAATGTAATATCCTAATTGTGTATTATATTCTCCCAAAGCTACACGTGTGTTCTATTATTGGTTCAAGAGTTATGGCTCCTTAAAATAGTTCACGCGTATATGGATCGCAGTGTACATAGTCAATAAAAACTCAAAATTTAAAAGAGTTAATGCGTTTCAATAGCCACGCTCTCATTATCAACACAGATTATTTATTGACTATGTATAATACAATTTTATCTCCAAGAAGATCCAATTTATTAATATATAAAATAGTGTTCTATTAATTCAACAAGAGTCAATGTTTGTTATGATGTGATGTCCGACAGCTATAAGAAAATCCTCTTTACGTCAGAATAAGTGTAGTCTATGAATTATAAATTGGTTTAAGTGTTTACTTATAATAAGCAATATATTATTACTTAAGGGGTCACTCATTTTAAAAGTGACGACTATCAATTCCGTCCTAAGAGAACTGTGTCATTCAATCCAAAACAATATACTCGGAATGTTATTCAAGGAATTGCATTGGTTTATTACAACTTGCTGGCTTACACAGCTAATATAATTCAAACCTTGATCATGATAATTATATGGCTGGAAAAATTTGATCATCCTGCACACAGTCCTGACTTAACACTAAGAGACTGAAATATATTCCTTTACCCGAAAGGGCTCATTGCTGGCAAGCGTATTGATAGTGATGACATCATAGCAGTAGTGCATCGATTGATTTCTTCGCACGCGGCATATTCCTATGAAAAAGTATACGAACGCATACTTTATGCTACAATAAGTGCCCCAATAGTGGATAAAACGATTGCGAAATTAGTTTAAGGTAAGGAGAATGCAATGAAAATAAGATAAAATTGTCTTGGTTTTTTATACAAATTTGATGCTTATTTTCAGAATTCGCCTCGAAAATGAATATATTGTTGCACATTCCCATCATTTTTCTATGCATGTTATCAACAGCACCGGCAAATATTTACTCAATAATTACACAAAACAAACAGTAGAGAATATACAGCAATACACTGGATAAAACAAATGGAGTCTTGATCCAAGGTTTTCATGACGGTCCGATATGTGATTTAAAGTTCATAAAATGTCGCAGGTATTCAACATTTCTGATGTTTCAATGCTCTTGCGGATCCTATTTTTAAGATGATGGGTTCAACACTTAAGTCCAGAAGAAGGAGATGCTAACTTGAGCTCAAACACGTCGGGACATCAAGCAAAACGACAACAGATAATAAAAAATGTATAATCATAAAATAAATGATCGCGCAAGACTAGCGAGCCCGGGTTTGATAGCGGCAAAGTTGGAAAATGTAATTTATAACATTTTTTATTTTTAGGATTAGGATAGATTGGTATTTCTAATCTCTAGATTGTGCTCCAGTTGTTCAGATTAAATTCCAAGCCGCTCGGGTGAACATAACTTGAGAAGTCTTATGTTATTGTTCATAACAATTTCTTCGTCGCGTCTGTTCAAGACGTTAAGTCGGACCATTCTCTTCGTCCTTTTCGATAGGAATAGATGTAAGTGCCAGTACCGGTTTTCAACTTATTTCTTATAGTCTTCAGTATCCCTTATTCAATACACTATAAAGACACTGAATATACAACTATACTATATTTATACCTGAAATAATACAAGAACGCCTTAATTTGTAATATGGCTTGCGAAAGCGGTGAGTGAATTAAAAGTAGACCATATTACAGCCATATATTCGCTCACTGTGGGGGCTGAAGCATGTAAAGTACAGTGGGTGACACTCGAACACACATATTTCTGTCTATGAAATACTTGTATAGGCCTACACAGTATATGTATAAATAGTCTATTAACCAGCTAACTCACTGGCACTATCAGACCACCTGGGCATAAGCTCTCCATATATTGCTATCTTGAGTTTTTAAACATCTAACTCCCTCAAATAAGAGTTAATGTTATTCTTCCATTTAATAATTACTCTCTGGTTTTCCTGCGAAAAAATTCCACGCCACGTTTCATCCCCCCATTCTTGCCACATGTCCTGCCTATTGTTGTCAACGAGATTTAACTGTTATTATTAAATCTGGCTTCCAAAAAAACACGCAGCTTACTGTTATGCAGTTTTCTCCATTCACCTGTCAGTTCGTCTCTCTTTGGTCAATTTTTTAAAAGATATTTATAAGCAGCCTATCTATTACTTAATTATTTTGATCAATCATGATTAGATCTTTACGCATGGAAAAAACATGAGCATAAAACATACCAAATTCATTGAATTGAAATACAATGAACCACTAGTTAGTATGAAGTATGATTTTTTATATCAGTATGTCACTGACTTAAATTAAACAGTCTGAAAAATGATAGAGGAAGGAAACACGCCATGTTTAACTTGGTACAAAATATTCGAAAACTTAACATATAATAGCAAATTATATGGTACAGTAAAACTTGTTTAATCCGGAACGTGAATAATGCGGAAATCTGTCGAATGTAAACAAATGTATTAGTCCCGGTAAAGTAATATTAAATTTACGTGCATTTATTTCGTATAAAACGGAATCTGTCCAACGCGGGAACGGAAGGATATTTCTACACAATTCATGAAAGAAAATATTTATAAGGTGGAAAGATAGAGAGAGAAATAAATTAGTTTCCACTTCATTGAATTCACGTTAAGGGAATTAACAATAAGTAATGATTCCTGCCACCGGCTGAAGTAGAGTATCTATCTGTATCTGGAATTTCCTTTCGGCCTCACTGCACACACGTTTTGCGAAATACAGGTTCATTTAACAAATATGTGGCGTGTTACATCTGTGTTACAAATAACCAGTGCACTGTAAAATCTTAAATTAGTTTAAGATCTGAGATCGATTGTGTACATATATTTCACAGGTAGCGTTCTGAATTTAAGGAATAAAGAGGATGGTGTTTCTCTTGAGGCCGAAACAGGTCAACAAATGGCCTAAATTCGAGAATTTACTATGATGATGATGATGAAGATAGCTAAATATGTATCATTGTCATTAAACAAAAAAGTGAAAGTGATTGAAAATAAAGAAAAACAAACTCTCAGTACAAGAAATAATGACTAAATTTAAATATGGAAAAACCAAAGATTATGAGATTTTAAAACACAAAAAAAACAATGAATGGATGGATGGATGCAAGGAAATAGTAAAATGAAGAGGAAAGCAAGGGAAAAAAAAAAAAAAAAAAAAAAAAGAAATGAATAAATCAACGAGGTGTTGGAGTGCACAATCAAAAATCTCCAAATTTCCGGACCTATGCTCCAAAGTCAAGCTCTATATCCCTAGGGAATAACGATTCCAAGGCCTCTTCAGTTGGTTGTAGACAGTTTTAAAAGACGACACAATGTAGTGTGGAAAGAAATTTGCAGGGAATAAAAGGATGTGGACAAAAGTGTAGTTAGTGAATGCAAAACCGAAACTGCATACTTTAACTTCAAGATACGCGTCTAAGAGACGTTTATAACGCTGATGAATCGGGACTGTTTTTTTTTTCGCGCGTTACCTACGAAGTCGCTCGTACATGCTATACTTTACTTCCCAATGGCAGTGGAAGTACAATTAATCCAAGGTACATGGCCCTGGGGTTGACTCAGCTCTAACTGAAATGAGTACCAGACGCTGTTCTGGGGTAAAGGCGGCCGTCACGCAGGGCTGACAACCCGCTTACATAAAGTGCCGATTGTCTAGAAAAAAGTGGGAGCCTTAACCTCCTACTACCCGAAGGGCCTCCTGAGGCCTGTTGTGGGATCACTTTACTTTACTTACATAAAAATACATATACGGTGCTCTATGATCTGAGATTGGTTAATAATTTTTGCTTTATAATGCGAAATGTTGTCTAATGTGGAAACAAAATGGTCCCATGCGATTCCGCTTTGAACAAGTTTCACTGTAGTAGGAAACAATTTTGAAAAATAAAAATCAGACTTCGATTTTTTGTCTGGAATATGAAAGACTAACTGTCCAAAGTGGTTTCGGGGTAACTTCGTTGCTTCGTTCACAGAGGGGCAGGGTTCCATCCCTGGTCGATATATGTTTGTTGATAAGGGCTTTATTATTTTTTTATTTATAAAACATTGTTGGGAAACTTTAATCCCCAAACATCATTAAGCCATTATAATCATAATTCTGTCATAATCACCTTACTTAGTAGGATTGTGTGAGTTTATGTTGTATTTTGTCACAAATGTACATGTTTTCTTGGAGGTGGCCCCAACATTGAACTGATCACTCATCCAGGGAAGCCCTCCATGATCTTGTGCGGTGACAAAATGTGTGTACGATCATACTATACAATTCCTCTTACGACGTGACGTATTCCTGGGTGACATAGGACATTTAAAATGACCTATAATGATAGAGATTAAAGTAAAGTAAAAATAGTTATTTAATGGTTTAATTGATTGGATTGAGAATACTAACACAACATTCAGAAATATGTTTATTATTTAGTTGACAATGTATAGCCTACGTACCTGTTATAAATAATGGAATTCATAGAAATAATTTCAATATTAGGTTTAGTAATAAATTCCCTTATGTCAATGCATTTGTTCACACAAGTGTTAACAAAGGTGTTCTACTTTTATACGTAAACAATGGGTGAAAGACGGTTCCTGCTCGACTAGTAAACAATGGTGTGAGATAGGCTTGACCGTGACGGACGCTCCTTATCGCGAACAGCATGTTCTGTCTTCGTTCAGATTATCCTCCGGGTAAATATTATGCTATCTTTGCAAGCTAGCCGCATGCACAGCATGATGAATAGCCTCCAGAGATCTGCCTTGATAAAGTCAAGAAATTCAGTCTTACCACTACAACACATTGCCATACATTAACCTATCCTCTAAAATGTAACGACCATTGAGAATGGTAATATTTATTCATTCTGATAAAATTAATATTTATTTTATTTTTCTTCTACCTGGATATAAAAATCTGTTTAAAGGTTTAATGATTAGTTCGATAGAGTTTCGTTGTTAATACATCTCTTTCACTTCCTCTCTCCCTCCCTCCCTCTCTCTCTCTCTCTCTCTCTCTCTCTCTCTTTCCCTCCGTACCTCCATCTCTTCCACATTTTCCCTCTTTCTTTCCTTTCTCTTCATATCTCTCATTACTATATCTCCCTCTATTTCTCTTTCTCTCCATTTCTCTCACTTTCTCTTCCTCTCTCTCCATTTTCACTTTCTCTGTCTCTCACTTCCACTCCACCTCTCCCCTTTCGCACCCTATTTCTCTCTCTCTCTCTCTCTCTCTCTCTCTGTCTCTTTCTCTCTCTCACTTACTCTCCGTCTCTCTCATTTAACTTCATCCCTCTCACTTTTCTCCCTCCCTCTCTCTTTCTTTATCTCCTTCCTTCGGAAATATTGAAATTGGCTTGTATTTGGTACAAGAAAGATAGTTTTAATTTTGTTATATTCCTGTTACACATTTGAATATGATTCAGTGAATTTTAAAATTATTTGAATTAATAATACATCACCACGCCACCTCGTCGGCGACGGATCATCAAATATCCAAGTGACAAAATTTCATTCTATTAAGTGTAAGGCCTAAATGTAAATGATACAAGTGTAATATACAATTTAATACAAATGAAGGTATCTCATTAACCGTCATGAAGTATGGATCGAAGAATCCACAATTCTTACCAAACGGCAGAACGGCACGCTCTGCCCGACTTTACTTCAAAAACGTTCCTTATATTCATGTTGTCCATCGCTGCGCTCTCGAGGTAGCGTGCTACCTTGTCACACGGGCCCGGGTTTCGATTCCCGGTCGGGACAGGCTCCTGGGTGAGGTTTATTTGGGGTTTTTCCTCACCTGTAAGACAAATGTCAGGAAGCGTAGGACCCAACGATCCCCGAAAGTCATCGGCCAACATCAACATCCTTTACCGGTGTCGAAAGCAACTGGAAGCTACCACACCTAATTCCCTAGTAAAGCTGCAAAGCATAGCATGAAAATGCTATGACTGCAGTGAAAGACCTGCCCTCGGGCAGAATTACTATGGATGTATGGATAGATATTCATGTTATAAAAGGGTCAAATATCGAGTGTGAACACTATGAACGGAGAAAAAAAAACACTGTCCGTGATGGCGTGCGGTTTATCGAAATCGCAGTCAGACACTTCATCAAACATAAAATTCAACTCTGATGGTACTTTATTACATACCGGTAAATATCAGAACATCTAAAATATATACACAAATTTATAATCAATTATTATTATCTCGAATCTTGCATAACTATGATTACTGTTATGATAAATATCGAAATACTAACCACGGCAAGCAGCCAAAAAACACTTGAGTCATCAGTTTTTATTTTATTTATTTATTTTTTTGCATTTGATACACATTATGCAGAATAAATTAGTGCTATAAGGATGATTTCGAACTTTCCTTGAAGTTCAACAATTGAGAATTAATCAAACATAATTTAGCATTAATCTATATATGAAAAAGTCGGAAAACACTGAATAACTTAAGATCTGGAAAAGATAAATTTGAAATATACTGATTTTTATTAATAGTTCAACTGCAATAAAATCCTCATTGAATTCAAAGCCATCTCTTACTATAATCCCATTTTTATATTGAATTATTTATAGATTGATAGATAGATCATCGGTACATTAATATCTTTGACATCGTCCGATTCCCAATAGCTAATTTTGTCGGTCCATCCAATCTCCTGGTTGTAGATGTTTCTCCTTCATTTATAAACATATTCCCTGACTCCAGGAGGTTTTAGGTCTTCCTCTGCATCGTCTTCCCTCAAGTTTCCATTCCAAAACAGATTTTGTTAGCCGATCCTCTTCCATTCGCTGGACATGTCCGTACCATCTTAATTGCTGAGTTTTTAATGTAATCTAAAATAGTGTCTTCAATCTTCATTTTCTCTCTATTACTGAGTTCCTAATTTTTTTCTCTTTTTGAAATTCTTGCTGCCCTTCGTATAAATCCATTTCGATTGCCAAAAGATACTTAATTGTTTTTGTTGTTAATGGCCGAAGTTCTGCTCCATAATTAAAGATACTTATAATTGTATGATATATATTCATTTTATTTTTATTACTTACATTTTTATCCCACTATATTCCATTGAGGCAAGCATTTGCAAGAATTATATATATCACAAGAAATAAATGTAAAAATTAACTCATCATTTCTCGTCTGATTATGAATGTCATATATCGAATTGCTTATACGTACTCTATTCGTCTATAATAAGACGCATTTCTTCGGTTATATAGGTAAGATTTAATTTTAAAAGTTTTAATGTTACGATAATTTCTTATCGGGGAGAATCTACAGGTAAGTAAAATCTAATCCGATAGAAATACGACATATGGGATTGTTTCCTTCCCCTATAACGATTCATTTTAAAACCAATCATAAGGTATTGAGAAAATGGGAATTGCGTGGCTTCTTATCTAATCAAATTGAAGTTTCACAGCCCTCTGAGAATCGAGGATACGGGTATATGATTCCCATTTTAATTTAATTCATTCCAACCATGGGTACTACATTCTCGTTAAAATTAATATTAAAATGTTTTTTACTTTATTATATTATTATTATTTATTATTGTTGATTTATTTATATTACTAGTCCTGAAACATTAATCCGATAATTATTACGGACCAACTTAAAATATAAGGGTTGGCCCATAATAATAAATTATGAATGCTATTTTTATGCCATATACAGAATATATATCATACGTTAAGCATCATGGATAATTTCTTGCGACTCGCGCTATATGCCCCTTAGAATTAGTCCCCTCGTAAAATATCTTTTTCCATAAAATATTTTCCAAAATTAAACTAATTTCTACTAGCTTACATCAAATTATACTTAGCCGCACATTGTTCTGAATTACTCAAATTGGAAGGTCCCGGAAGAAGATAAACACTGTGGGACCTATGTCTTATTCTCAGGCAGCTTAAATGTTTTCAGTCTGAAAATTGTTTATTATTTCTCTCTATTAGCTTCATTTAGCGTCTACAATTAAATACATATATTATTTTAGGCTGAAAATGATTTATTATTTCATTCTCTATTAGCTTCATTTAGCGACTAAAATTGTATATATAAGAAAAAATAAAAATGCCTGAGTCGGGATATGAACCTGAGACCTCTAACCGTACACGTCAGCGCTCTAACCAATTGAGCCCCTCAGGAATCCTAATACAAACATTTATTTTTCTTGTATAATATATATATATATATATATATATATTATATATATATATATACATACATACACGAGTGTCCAAAATTAAAGCAACAAACTGGTATTTCTCCTTCATATGTCTAATTCATTATATATTCATATAAAATGTCAACATATGTCAGTACAGTCCTGTTCTGAACTGCAGATGGCATTCTGACCATCTTACAACCATGCAACGATAACATCAGTACACCTATCAAACAGAGTATTGCAGTATAGAGTTTATTGATTAGTCCAACATCAATGTTTGCTGTGCAAACATTTACTGCGGTAGAGTATGGCACAGAGAAGCCGCCTAGAAGATTCTCTTCGTTGGAGGGCCATAGGAAGAATGGAAGCAGGACAGAGACAAGCTTATGTGGCCAGATGGCTTAATGTGAATCGTTGTTTTTTCTCGGATGTGGCAACAGTTTTTAGAGTCCGAAAATGTATCCCAAAGACCAGGGCAAGGACGACCAAGAGTGCATCAAAAAGATAGGACCGTCATTTGGCTCTAAGAGCAAGACGGTACCGCCTGTAGTACAGCATGACATCTGGCATCTGACCTCACAGCATCCACTGGAACAGTTGTATCGAGGCAAACAGTGTACAGACGGCTTGGCAGAGAGGCCTTTATTGTCGGAGACCTGCTGTATGTGTACCTCTGATGCGTGTTCAGAGAAGAAATTGTCTAGAGTGGAGTCATCAACATGCCTACTGCACGACCGAACAGTGGGCCAATGTTCTCGTGACAGACGAGTCTTGAAAATGATTCTCGACGAATTCGCATCTGGAGAGAACCTGGAACACGATTTCGAGACTCAAACATTGTGGAGAGACCAATTTGGAGGTGGCTCAATAATGGTATGGGCAGGAATTCTGCTGACTACTCGAAATCTTCTTCATTTTCGTGACGAGATATTAGCACCTCATGTGTGACTGTTTCGCGGTGCTGTGTGCCCAGACTTCTTACTGATGGATGATAATGCTCGTCCTCATAGAGCACAGGTGGTTGATGAGTTCCTGGAAACTGAAGATATTGCACGCATGGATTGGCCTGCCCGCTCTCCCCATTTGAATCCTATAGAGCATGTCTGGGATGCACTAGGGAGACGAGTTGCTTCACGTGACATCCACCAACCACTCAACAGGCCTTGCGAGTTGTTCTGCAGGAAGAATGGGCGTTATTGCCTCAAAATGAGATTGATGACATTATTCGCAGCATGTCACGCCGTTGTGAAGCCTGTATTGCTGCCAGAGGTGGTCACGCCCAATACTGAACACACTAACCTGTTTTCTGGATGTGTTTGATATTCACTAATTTTGAAAAAAGGGACATTTTGTTTTACTTGTGCACGAATGTTGCACTTGTTTACTTTCTTTATTCTTCTGGTTGTTTATACTTTTGTATCACTTGCTTATACTCGTTTCTGCCAACATAAACCCACAAAGATGAAATTTCAGTTTGTTACTTTAATTTTGACACTAGTAATATATATATATATTTGCCTTCATTGCCAAATGTCAAAAATATAGTTATAACATCTAAATATATATATATAGTTACAACATCTAAACATATATATATATATATATCTTCGGGTTTTTACAGCTGCTGCCGTCTTCCCGTACCAAACCTCCAAAGCCTACGGTCTTGGGCATCTTCGATGCTTAGCCCTCTAGCTTTCATTACTGTCTTCATTTTTCCTTCCATGTTAACCTTGGTCTTCCTCTTTTCTTCTTTCTGTCAGGATGCCATTCATATAGTTGCTTCGGCCATCGCTCGTCTTCCATTCTTAAAACATGTCCTAACCACTTTAACTCCTTTTCCTCAATTCTTTCAATTATGCTTTCTTCTGCTTCCATTATGTTTCTGATTTCCTTATTTGTGACCCGTTCTAATTTAGACTTTCTGGCACTTCTTCGTAAATAATACATTTCTAGAGCTATTAGTCTATTCTTGTAGTACTTATTGATTGTCCATACCTCACTTCCGTACATTGCAACAGATTCCACCAATGTTTTACCAATATATTTTTTTGTGTCTTTCCATATATGCTTATCCCACCATATGGAATTTAATGATGATATTATTTTGCTACTCAGTTCAATTCTATGTTTTATGTTCTCTTTGCCTATACCTTCGATGTTATCCATAATCATTCCCAAATATTTAGTTTGTTTCACTTTGCTTTATTTGGATTCCATCTTCCAATACTAATTTTCTCTTTCATTGCTATTTATTGCCAGATATTCTGTTTTTTGTAAATTCACAATTCACGATAGGTAGTGGGATATCTAGTAACTACAATAACAATTAGGCATTTAAAGATAATTTTTACTTTATAGCAGTAACGTTTGCATATCTAGATGTTATAACTAAATGTCAAAATATAGTTATAACATCTGTATATATATATAATTACTGTGTTAAGTTATTATCTAACTTTTTTGTTGAAAACGCAGTCTATAGTTAGATAACAATAATTAGGAACTCTCAAGTTACCAAAGAGAGGTGAACAAACAGGAGAATATAGAAAACTACTTAACAGTGAAATAAATGGTCTTTATAGGAAGCCAAATATAATAATAACAGTTAAGTCTCGTAGACTGCGATGGGCAGGACACGTGGCACGAATCCGGAATGAACGACATGCATGGAAGCTTCTTGTAGAAAAACCACAGGTAGACGAAGAATGAGGTGGGAGAATAACATTAAATATGATTTGAGGGAAGTAGATATACAGGGAATGATTGGAAAACATTGGCTCAGGATAGGGATGTATGGACAGCTTATGTCCGCGCGGCCATTAACCTACGGGTTCGATAGTGCCAGTGAGTTATTTAGTTTAAAGTTTCGGATACAAGATAAGCCCATAATGTGTATTCTCACTATCTGAAAAGCCTCTATCACTATATATATATATATATATATATATATATATATATATATATATATATTGGTAATTTTCTGAGCCTGAGTGCCATCACTTCACAGAGCCTGAATGTAGAGGCAGTATGATTATTGCCGATTAACTAATTTCCACGTTTATCATATGTAATGCCATGAGTGATTTCCAAATTATCGATACATTCACGACTCACCAAGTAAGTGAATTTATCTAAAGAATTTGGAAATCAAGAGTGGCACTTGTTAGGACTATTTAACGAATAAAATTAAGCTGTTTACTCACAAATCATTATTTAACTATAGTTATTTTAAAATATTTATATATTTAATGTAAACGGCGATGTTTGAAAACAAATGAGAAACAATTGGTACGCTTCATTTGCTTCTTTTGTTCGTCACTGCCACCAGATCATATTATTTATTGCCAAAGGAACGCAATATTGTAAGAATGCACTCTAGTGGAGAAAAAATGAAACACATCAAACTGTATATTAATTCATTTCTGATGTCCTATGATATAAATATGACAATTATATTTTTCTGGAAAAAAATACATTTAAGAAAGTGCAAACAGTGTTTTTTTGTGGTATAATCAATTGCTACAAATGTTTTTATATTAACTCCCGCATGCGGTATGTGTTGACATTCATGCACTATATATACAATCTGGTAGCCGCATTTCTTAGTGAGTCAGTCACTGCAAAATAATGATATGACCTTTTCAGAATGTTAAAGAAGGAGGTGCTTTCTTTATTATGATAAACTTGGCAAATTCTAGGCGAAACACGACTGTGATTGGTTGTAAACCAAAAATCATTGTAACGTGATTGGTCATTTAATCCCATTTGGGGAATGAGTTAAATAATCTATTCGAGCACATTTCTTTATTTAATGCAATATTTGACGCTTTTGGTGAGGTGGTGAAAGTTTGTACATGAAATATTAATATTCTATCACAATATCTGAAGCATTAATATAATTTGACAAATGCTATAGTTAACATATTACTTTTCTAACATAGGTCCCTTCTTTAATATGATCAGTTTGCCTGTTGGTATAACTGTGAATCACTCTGTGTGTTTCAATGTGTTCGCTATTTTTCTATATTATATATGTTTAAATTGTGTTACATTGTCTTTTAAGTACATCTATAATTCACATAGAATAAAAGGAGTTCTTAATGGATGCAGAAAATTCTCTTAGAAGTATCCGAAATATTTTATATCTTCAATGTTAAATTCTTATTTTAAAGATTTTTTAGTGGAATTACTTTTCGCCGGATATTGAACATAAGACAGAGAATTATAAGTTATTACTGCAGAATTTATATAAAACATATGTTGAAAATACAGCAATTCTGCACTTTCCTAATCCAAATTTGATATTTATATAATTAATCAGCGAACACAAAAACTAAGCTTTCATAAACGACCGCCATAAGTGTACGCATCGTGTTAGGAATATGTTCTGGGAAAACTACAGTTTTTGAGAAATATTAATATTAGTTATAGACTGTAGAGAGTTTCAGATTATCGTAAGATAAACATTCGCATATTCAAAGTTGCTGATCGAACCGGCACTTCTTTCTCCGCGTCAAGGAACACTTACTACGAGATCGAAAAGCATTATCTGTTAATTAAGTCAATCAACATGGCGAACTGCGGGATTAAAAGTGAATAACTAACATATAATAGCATCTGCTCTAATTATTTAGATGTTTTTTAGCACATTCAAAATAAGCCTATTCTGTCAGAGAAAATATTGTGATGGCATTTTCATGAGTATGTAGACCATTAAATGAAAGAAGGGGATATAAATCGAGAGCTATTCTTGAGGCGTTTGCGCCTCATACATCATGCAGCAAACGACATCATTTTCTACGTCATGACTCTCTTTTGTTATACAGAGCTTCAGACTTCTCTTTCTGCCGAAAAGTTGGCCAAGGCCAATGTTCAATTGTTCCTAAAGCCATTCAATCAACTTGTGGGTTTAAACAATTACGAGCGTTAAAATGAACACTTCCTAAGGAAACAAACACAATTCACCCTTCACTTAATTACGTTTATTTATTTACATATGAAAAAATTAATTAACTCGGCTATAGTTTTTAATATTTACCAGAGTAAGATACACATATTGGAGTACAAAATAATGAAACACACTCTGCAACAAAGACTCAAGAGAACGTGTTTTACATTTCCCTCGCGTTATCTGTCTTGTTATAGAAAGTGAAGCAAGGCTTGAGTAAAATTATGCAGCAAAATGAAGTCCATGTCCCAAACTGCAACACAAGAGTCAACATGTCTCAAGATAATTCACATGAGCTGAATGTTGAAACTGTATTTGACAGATTGACTGATACAGCATGTCAATCGTTTGGTCAGCATTAGATCCATAGAGCACTATTAAATTATGCCTAAAAGAGGAAAACATCGCTGGAACAACCTCTGAAGAGGTGAAATGAGAATCTCTTAGTTGTCTAACATTATTCGAGTCGGCCGCGGTAGTTATGATCCTTGTCTCTAGACCCGAGAGTCTCGGATTCAAATCAGGCTGGGGTCCATGAATTTTTAGGATGAAAAAATCCAAAGGTCAAATCCTCAGAAAGGTTTTTTATGGCTCGTAAAAGAACCGCAAGTCCGAATAAAAACGCCTCTGTGCAAAATTTGAGTGACCTTCATCTAGCAAAGTAATGCATTACTTTCCTAATAGAAGTCGCATCGAGGTAATATATTAACCACAGTCCCTCGCTGACATCCATAGGGAAATATTCATAACTAAAGTGTTGTCGTGCAGCAACTTCCTACCCACGCCCCACCAGTGGGACGAAAGTGGTTGCAGAATAGAACATTCTTTAAGAACTAGTACAAATGAGGATGATGTACAGAATTAATTAACTAATTAATATTTTTATATTATATATCTATTTTAACATGAAATTAAATGTATCCTAGAGTAGACACTGCTCTACTAGTAGCTTTCATTGACACATCCGATCCTGAGGTTCGCGGGTTGAAATAATATGGATTTTTAGGCACGTAGATGTCTTGAAAATGGTTCCCTTCTAAAGGAAAGTAGTTTAAGAGTCGAATGTCGTAGAATTACGCCACGTAAAAGAACTTTAAAGCTGAAAAAGATGCCTCTGCGCGAAATGCCTCGGTCCTTTGACGTTAAGATTTTAATTGCGACGTCAGTTGATCTGAATTATGAATGAACGTCGTCATATGAAATATTAAACACTTACAATTTTAAAATTCGGGATAAATTTAAGTTCTTTAGATATATTACTAAATAATATTTCTTAATAATTTGTTAAAAGGTCTCTTCCATTCCCCTAGTGGTTACGCAATCGATGCTCGGTTTCAGAGTGAAACATTCTTAGTTTGATAGGAATTTGGACCCAATCTTCACTTTTATCTCTAACAATGGGATTTTCTGTCTTCAGCCGTCCCTAGATTTTATAAATGCGGCAAAATACAATTAAAGCTGTTTTATATTATTATTATTATTATTATTATTATTATTATTATTATTATTATTATTATTATTATTATTATATTCTTAAATGTCGTTTAGTCAACTTCTTTTAAATCCTCAATAATGAAAAAAAAAGTAGCTTGGTAGCCCCGCTTACGAGGGGAAGTACAAGTGAAGAACAATTTAAGATCAGTAGGGAGTCATTAGAACTTAACAGACGACACCCAATAATATAGAGCACTTGTAAATGAGGTCAAAATATCAACTTAGATGTGCAGTGGTAGTACAATTAAATGCGTTGTTTTAGTTTGTAATGGCTCGTAGAAAGGAAATTGAAATGCTTCATCTTAACCAGATTAAATAAATAAATAATAGTTTTTAAAAACTAAAACAACACTCTTTATTAGAAAACCGAACTAAAAATTAAGAAAAAATAGTTCGGTTTTCTAATAAAGCGCGTTGTTTTATTTTTTTTAAACTATTATTTATTTTTTATTCTTCATATTTTACAGAATAAGATAAAAATGTAAATATCTTTAAATTCGATACTATTGTAGTATGAGCTAAAAGTAATACTCTTCTAAAAAAAAATCCTCCCAGCCTGATTTTACCAGCGACCTATGTACATACTGAAATTGTATACCACTACAGTTTACCGCTCTACCAACTGAGCTCTTACAACCATTGGCTAAAACGTCGACACGTCCGCTACCTATTTTACCAGTTTTCATTTTTTTGATTTTCTGATGATTCAGGACAGGATTTTAGAAACAAAATATGAAATTATTGTAATGTCATGGGTCCTTTACAAGTATACAAAGTTTCAAGTCGATCCAATGTTTCTAAGTGGGTGCAAGATTCCGTTACATAGATACAAAGGCACTTTGTTTGATTTTTGATCATTCTGGCCAGGATTTTATAAACAAATATGAAATTATTGTATTGTCAAGGGTCCTTTACAAGTATACAAAGTTTCAAGTCGATCCAATGTTCCTAAGTGGGTGAAAATTGTGTTCAAATATTCCGTTACATAGATTACAAAGACACTTTTTTACACGCTTTATATTACCTTGACCTGTATCTATCTATCTATATAAAGGAATTTTTCAACGCGATTTTCACCCACTTAAAATCATTGGATCGACTTCAAACTTTGTATACTTGTAAAAGACCCGTGACAATACAATAATTTCATGTTTTGTTTCTAAAATCATGGCCAGAATCATCATAAAATCAAAAAAGTGTCTTTGTATCCATGTAACCAAATTTTTAACACGATTTTCACCCACTTAGAAACATTGGATCGACTCGAATCTTGGTATATGTGTAAAGGACCCGTGACAATACAAAAATTGCATATTTATTTTTTAAAATCCTGCCCAGAATCATCAGAAAATCAAAACAAGTGTCTTTGTATCCATTTAACGGAATTTTTGAACACGATTTTCTCCCTCTTAGAAACATTGGATCGACTTGAAACTTTGTATACTTGTAAAGGACCCGTGACAATAGAATATTTTCATACTTGTTTCAAAACTCCTGGCCTGAATAGTCAGATAATAAAAAAGTGTTTTTGAGGTGCTTTTTACGATTTTTACATTTTCTTCTTAGAGACTTTCCTTTTACCAATATCTGTTTATTTATCAAATATATTAATTGATAAAGAGCACCCCACGCTTTTGATGGTAAAATTATTTATCCGAAGCGTGTTGGAAATTAAAATTATTTTTCATTTTTTTAGTTCGGTTTTATAATAAAGCGTGTTGTTTTAAGTCCCGCGCCGTAGCCGAGCGGTTAAGGTAGGAAGCCTTGGCGCAGAGCTACGGGACTTGCGCTGGTTCGAGTCTCCATGGGGGAAGAAATTTTCTCATGGTATTTCGGCCAGTATGGGACCGGTGCCCACCCAGCATCGTAAGGCAATTGGGTAGCTACAATAAGTAGCGGCTCCAGGTTGAGGAACCAGCTATAACGGCTGGGGGACTCGACATGCTAACCACATGTCACCCTTACACTGGCTGTTGATCTATCTACCTCTCTGATTGACATATGTGGATGTGAAGGGCCAGCCAGCCGGCTGGTTTAAAGGACAACCGCTGAAAGTGGAAAGACCCTCAACGGTGTTGTTTTAGTTTTTTAAAACTATTATTTATTTTATTTTCTAATGATTCTGGCCAGAATTTTAGAAACAAATATGAAATTAGTGTATTGTCACGGGTCCTTTACAAGTATAAAAAGTTTCAAGTCGATCCAATGATTTTACTTGGGTGAAAATCGCGTTGAAAGATTCAGTTAGATAGATAGATAGATACAGGTCAAGCTAATATAAAGCGTGTAAAATAGAAATTATTTGTAACTATAAAAATAAAAAAAATGATGAGAATCAAGGATTAAAAAAAAGTTAGTACACTATAAATGTATGTAATAGAGTGGAGACTATTCCGTTTATGGAAATCCTTTTTATATAGTTTAATACCTATATATATATATATATATATATATATATATATATATAATTCTACCGCTGTGGTCTCGAGGTAGCGTGCTGCCTTGTCACGCAGCGGGTCCGGGTGTGATCCCCGGTCGGGGCAGTATTTCTGGGTGAGGTTTTTATCGGGGTTTTTCCTCACCTGTAGGACAAATGTCAGGAAACGTTTAAGGCCTAAACGGTCCCCGACAACATATGGCCATCATCTTTATCATTATCATCACCATCATCATCATCATTATCCTTCACCGATGTGGAAAGCAACGAGAAGCTACCATATCTACAATTCCCTAGTAAAGCTGCAAGCATAGCATGAAAATGCTATGATTGCAGTGAAAGACCAGCCATCGAGCAGAATTACTATGGATGGATATATATACACATTTATGATTATGGTTTGAGCAGCATGAGGGAGGAAGGAATGGAAGATGGAGATTGGAATGAGAGAGATGAAAATGGGTTAATTAGGCGCGGTAAGATATTGCGAAACCAGCTAAATGAATAAAAAATATATTAAATAATTATATTAAAATAACATACAAGGCTAATTCATAGAAATGAGATTGTAAAGTGTGGTATGTTTTGATAAATATCTGATACTTTTCACTATTAATTAGCGTTGATTAGTTTCACACTTTTAATTTTGAATTATGTTCATACGAACATACGTTTATAATCTGATATGTGCAATACAGAAAATGAAAAATATATTAGCGGAAACTATGTACAATATACTTTCTAACTTGTAGACGTGTTCGTTGATTTACAACCACGCAGAAAAAAAAATCTCTAAATTTCGCTTATACCAAAATAAATTACAATCTTGATTCTTCAGAAGAGAAATTCACAAGTAAGTTAATCGTTATGAGTCATCAATGACGTAAATACAGTATCGAATGTGTTTCTTAATGGAATTAAATCACTTATTATGAAATAATAAAATTTTAAGTATATTTATAGACAAAATTCTAAATTTCAATATATAATAACCCACACTTACAAAACAATATTATCAATAATTAATTCATTAAACTGCATAAGAAATTATTCAACCATTTTTTAAGGAAAACACTTGAAATGCCCTATTTTGATTATTGTGATACTTTTTTCAGACCTGAATACTATTATTTTAATTCAAAGACGCCAAAATGTACATAAATCCTATCATTCCTTTTATTGTTATAGTCGCTGATTTTCATCAATATACAATGTTCCTGGAAAAAAAAAAATATATATATATATTAAAATGGCTTCGTTCACCAGATCGTAGAATCTTGCAATTATTAAATATATATATATATATATATATATATATATATATCCACCGCTGTGGTCTCGAGGAGCGTGCTCCCTTGTCACGTAGCGGGCCCGGGTTCGATGCCCGGTAAGGGCAGTTTTTCTGGGTGAGGTTTTTCCTCACCTGTAAGACAAATGTCAAGAAACCTTTAAGGCCCAAACGCTCCCCGAAATCATATGGCCATCATCATCATCCTTATCACCATCATCACCATCCTTCACCGCTGTGGAAAGTAACGGGAAGCTACCACACCTACAATTCGCTAGTAAAGCTGCAAGCATAGCACCTTCGTGCATAATTATTATGGATGGATATATATATATATATATATATATATATATATATATGCCCTAAATGAATGTGGAAGCATACATGGACACGTGCTAAAAGGGAGGAGAAAATATTACAAGTATTTGAGAGTAAAGTTTTTAAGAATATTTTTGGACGAAAGAGCGATGAACAAACAGGCGAACGGAGACGACAATGAACTACATGATTTAATGGAAACCGGTTGTAGTAAGAACTGTTAATTCTCGTAGCTTGCGAGGGGAAGGACATGTGGCAAGAATGGGGAATGAAAGAATGACATGGAATCTCCCAATAAAAAACCAGAAGGAAAACGCCGAGTAGGTAGACTGACATGAGGTGGGAAAATAACAATTATCGTTCAAAGTAAGCAAATTATAGAGGGATTATTGGAAAAAATAGCTCAGGATATGGATATATGGTAAGGTCATGTTCGCGCAGCCACTAACCTATCGGTTAAATGGTGCTAGTGAAGTATTGATGTATGAATGTACTTTAGTGCGTGTGTGTATGTATATGTAGGCTATGTAGGCCTATATATGATGTATATATGTATTTATGTTTGTATATTCCAGGATAACTGGTGCGCAGCAATGTTAACCAAATTTAGTACTCATATTAACTGCGATCTAGAAGACAATAATGGTTGTAACAGGCACTATCACCACCAGGGAGGTGTGAGGTGGTCAAAATGAAAAAAAAAGGTCGAAAACTGACTAATGTGTTCCAGTATATCTCTGTAATACCTGGAGTCATTTCCACGAAACTCGATACACATATAACGTACAATCTGGAAAGTGTTCCTTAGGGAGTAAAATACACCTAACGCCCTTATGAAGGAGTGAAAGAGATAGAATCTAAAAATAATCTATATTAGTGTCGATTGCATATTTTCGGGGTTGCTAAGTCCATTGGCGACAGTCCCTATTTTAATCCCTATTACCCCGAAGAAGGCATTAGGTGGGTGTAAGTAGGTGAAAAATAAAATACGAAAAAATCCACAATTTTGGGAGTAGAGATGCCTAATGGTTATAGTTCCGATGTCATTGAAACCCATTAACTCAAGTATATTGGTGATGTCAGAAGGGTAAAAATAAAATGTCCAAAATCACCTACATATGATTGTTAACAATCTTGATGGCATTTAAACCGAAGTTCGACTCCCAGAAACCTAAGGGGGGGCGTGAGGAGGAGTCAAAAATAAAACTCAAAAGTGACGGAGATTAGAGTCAAATATATAGTTTTCGATATTATGTTAATTGGTTAACA
>JASPKZ010009260.1:0-126844 GCA_030220185.1 Diploptera punctata
ATACTAACCTGTGAGGGTAATTTCACCACTCGTACTGCCAAAAACATAACGTCTCCAATTCTGATAAGGGACAAGTGGAGATTCTTCAACATATATATCAAAATACTGCAGGACCAATGCTCGGTTCTTCAGATCCAGATAAACCGCTGTGTGTTTATTTACCAACGCACCTTCACCCTTTAAAAAATTCCTTATTACATTAAATTCAATAAGATATGTAAATATTAAAAAGTATGTAGGTTTATAACTCATTATAAAAATTAGGAATTGGCTTGTGCTCATGTTCTTCTCTTTATGAATTGATTATACTAAATATTCCTTTCACTGTATTTGCATATTTCGTAAGTTATGTTAGTCTTTCCAGTTGTTTAATCAATTTGACTTCTCAATTCAATGATTTTCTATTCACACATGAACTGCTATAACTGATTTTTCTATTTCTCCATATTTTATATTACTAATGTGAAAAATATACTTAGGAAAATTTTAAAGAAATCTCAACACTAGAATGAAAGAGTGCCTTAGAAATATAAAATATAGAGAAAGAGAACAAATGACACTAGCTGCTCATGTGTGGAGAGAAAATCATAGAATTGAGAAGTCGAAATTGCTTAAACAATTGGAAAGACCAACTGAACTCAAGTTTAGGAGAAGATCTATATTCAGAAGAATGGAGACAAACTTTATAAATAAGAAGTAAAAAAAACTAACAAGTAATTATATCAATTTTTTATAATTTAAAGGAAAGTAAATTTTGTTGGTGTTTAGCAATAGTTATCTAAATGTCTAAATTGCAAAATGAGATAACTGATTAATTGTATTTTAATTTTGTTTAGTTGTTTCTAGACTCACCTCATACTTCTTAACTCCCTTGATTAATTGTATACCTATTCATCATAAACATAGAGAGATGGTAAAATCAAATGTTTTTTACCTCTCCTCATGCAAATCTTCTAAGTAGATCGTGATTTTGAGACCATAACGGTCTCATCTTCAGTACTTTTTTGGTGACTGATGTTATGTCAATCGGAAAAAACTCTTCTTCATCCCTCTGTTGGTGGACCAATGAACCTCTGGATCAGGTCAGAATTTGCAGGAATTTGGAAGTTCATAAGTTTTCCTATGTTTTTCTGAATGTGGATCTTTTCCCAAACCGTGAGTTCCTTTTGTTTGTCTATTATATCTCATTTTATCCCTCAACCTGGCATTATGCCTGACATGAGTACTATTTTGTACTATTCATCCCAGATATATGATACTCTCTAGGAGAGACATATTTCCTACAAATTACTGGGTCATATGAATAACTTTGAGAAAATTCTCTTTAGACTTGACTTACAGATAGTTTGAGAAAAGTCTTTTTGGTGAGAGAGTTCTAAGATTCATATGAAGAAAAATGATTGAAGGTTTCTCAACATGAGTAAAAAATTTCTTGAACATGGCTGGACAAAGTTATGAAGAACAAAACATTCCAAAATGATCCAAGGTATTATCGTAGTTGACAACCTTATTTTCTTTTGAAGGATAAGGAATCTCTGTTTCGCCTCTCCAAAGCACTGTGATCCCTCTTAAATTTAGGCCTATCAGCCAGTTGCTAGCCTCGCATCCACATGTGGGATTTATGCAGGTGACCATGAACCTATACAGGTTGTATGATCCTTGAATATGATGTTTTCTTTATATAATAATTCCATCAAGGTCTGTATGTATATGTGTAAGCACTAAACTCCAGAATAGGGAGGCATATAGCTAACTGAAACTGACAAATATAAGGTTAGGACAAGTGATATTTGTTAGTTTAAGTTTAAAACTATTGTGTGTAAATGTGAAATAAAATTCAAATATTGTTTTAGCATATATATATATATATGGTGCCCCTATTTTTGAGTCATGCCTGTATAATAGTAAAAGAAGATAAAAAGTGAATCAAGTATAAGAAGACAAGGCAATGAAATAAAAAGAAAAAAGCAAGATGAAAGTACTTACTAATACTGTAAGTCTATGAATCCGTTCAACTTTTCCAGCTTGAGTCATTGCTGAAATAACAATGCCAATATCTCCTTGCTCAACTGCAGGTGCAACAGGCAAGTCAACATGTTGCTGTTCAAATGGTGGTAACTGTAAATAATAAGAGTGTTAATTCAAAGAAAGTGAATCAGTCCTTACATCTCACCTCATATTAGCTCTCTTTCTTGGACTGGTTTCAAAGGAATTACCTTCATTCTCAGCCAACAACTGTCGAAATATCCATGGAAGCTTTGTGCATCCCTTCCCTCTGTTGTTGGGCAGGGAATTTCAAAATATATTAACTTGTCTCCATTTTTCTGAATATAGATCTTCTCCTAAACTGTAAGTTCTGTTGGTCCTTACAGTTGTTTAAACAATTTTGACACCACAGTTCTATGATTTTTCTCCACACATGAGCAGCTACTGACATTTGTTCTATTTCATTCCATTTTATCCTAGTGTACACATTTCTTTATTTTTTTTTTTCCTGTGTATATTTTTCACATTAGAAATATAAAATATGGGGAAATAGAAAAATCAGCAATATTTGCTCAATGTGTGAATAGAAAATCAGAGTATTGAGAAAAAGTTAAAATTGATTAAATAACTGGAAAGACCAACATAACTTACAGTTCAGCAAAGATTTACAATCAATAAAATAGTGACAAGTTAATTAACCTTAAAATTTTCAGGAAAAAGGATTCGATCATGAGGTCTGTTTGCCCAACACCAGAGGAAAGGGATGTGCAGATATTCCAATGGACATCTCAATAATAATCAGCCAATGACTGAGGATGAAGGTGTGATATGATTCCTTTAAAACTAACCCAACAATAGGACTAACAAGAGATGAGATATATGAAAACAATTGAATTTCTTTGATAAAATATTTCACAGTGTGAATTCCTATCAATTTTATATTAAAATTTTATTTGTTGGTTTGTTTACAGTAAATTTCATCAAGTGATCACTGACTGGCAATTTTCATCATGGTTTCTATTTCACTGAAATGAATATTCATGATTCACCCATAATACGAGTAGTTCATGCAGACAACTGTACTTGGGAATGTTAACACAAAGTATAATCCCAATTATAATAATTATTGACACTGTATTTATTTTAATAAAGACACGAGTTCCAGTTTGAGTGTTAATTTTTATTTGTAAACCTAAATTCTGTCCAGGACTGGAAAATGTTAAATATAACATCAAAACATTAAGCTTTACTGCTTAAAAGTAATGTTCAAATTCTCAATAAAAATACATCTGAATATCAGTCATCAGAGGATATTGTTGACAGTGCCGGCTATTTGCTTTCAGACGATAGAGAGCTGTATAAGAAGAAACAATTACTGACGTTCATATTGGAGTTCAAATGGTGTAATGGTGTAATGGTTATCATGCTGATACATATAGCCAGAAATTCAGCGTTCAAGTCCCGGTTTGAACTCAATCTTTCTTAGGAATTAAATTAATATTTTTAATACCTCACCTCATATTCTAGACTGCAGTTTCAGAGCTGTATCTCCATCATCAGTTGCCTCTCGTCAACCAATGTTATGTCATTTCTTGACGAGAGGCTACTGATGGTAGAGATATAGCTCTGAAACTGCAGTCTAGAATATGAGGTGAGGTATTACAAATATTAATTTAATACTTAAATTAAACCTCAGAGTGTTTTTTTCCCTGTGAAAGTTAAATCAATCTTTCTTTGTAAAATAAAGATAATGATGAGTTCAACATGCATTCTAAATCAAGTTATTGTCAAATGATTCAGAATGATACTTACATAAACTAAATGCTGGTGACTGCCACCTCTAAGTCTTGCTCCAAAACTAGACACAATACCATTTTCTTCAACATGAACAAATTTATAATCAGGAGAGTCATGTAATGTTACTACTGCTAACATTTCATAAGGTTCATTATTTACCAATAAGAGCCTCAAACCTAATTGTTCACCTCGACGACATGCACTTGGTCCTTCAACATGCATCATAAAGGCCGTGTACTGGAGAACTGAAATTAAATTTAGCAGTATTAATTATTTATTTAACTTTCACAGGCAAGGAACACTATGAGGTTTAATTGAAGAATTGAATTAATGTTTTTATTACCTCACCTCATATCCTTTTTCT
Organism: Diploptera punctata; assembly: GCA_030220185.1. Lineage (NCBI taxonomy): Eukaryota > Metazoa > Arthropoda > Insecta > Blattodea > Blaberidae > Diploptera > Diploptera punctata. The sequence goes on from JASPKZ010009260.1 coordinate 4,148, forward strand.
TCTAGACTGCAGTTTCGGAGCTTATCTCCATCATCAGTAGCCTCTGGTCGACCGGAGTTATGTCATTTCCTGGCGGTTCTCTTCTTACTTCTGTTGGTGGACCAATAGAAGTAAGAAGAAAACCGCCAAAAAACGACATAACTCTGGTCGACCAGAGGCTACTGATGGAGATAAGCTCTGAAACTGCAGTCTAGAAGAAAAAGGATATGAGGTGAGGTAATAAAAACATTAATTTAATTCTTAGTATTAATTATATTTAACTTAAGAAGGACACATAACCAATTTTTTACAGTTATTTTCTGAACATTAATCTTCAGTTGAAGTATTATTTTATAACATTCTTTCTCTTTATCCTTTCACATGCTAGATCTAATGACCTGTTATGATCTCACTTCATTGTCTTAGTGAATGGTCCAAAGTTATTTCTCCTTGAGGAAGATAACATGGTATCCTTTCAGAGGACATATGAAATGAGGTTGCCATTTACTTAATTATTTTTAAATGTTTTCTGAAATTGGTTCAAGTTTAACTCTTAAAATATCATTTTTTCTATATAATCTAATGCAGTCATTCTTTAAAATTCAGTGATTACTCTTTGTCACATTTATATATAGTCCAAGTCTTGATTCCATACCTGAGAAATGGTATTGCCAATATTTGTATGCTCAATTATAGTATGTTTTGGATTAGAGACAGTTTAAAAATACTATTACATATTATTAAATTTATTTAATTATTCTATTTATTAAATTATTCTGATTACAGCATATCTAAATTCAGCATCAAATCCTAAATGGGAACTAACAAGGAGAACAGAATTCATCCAAGTTCCTTGAAAACATATTACAACTTACTATTATTATTTTTTAACCTGATAAAAACATATAGGATAGAATTACTATGTTCATCTTCATCATCAAATCCTTTTATTGTTAATTGGAGCACAAGGCCTTAATGAAGTTCTACCATTTGGCTCTTTTGTCTAAACCAGTCTGTCTAGAAATAAGAGCATTGAAAATTCAATAAAATTGGTAGAAAAATTGAATAACATAAAATTGGCTCCGAATGATAGACTGGTTTCATTCGATGTGATATCTTTATTTCCTAGCATTCCTATTGACAAATTACTCAAGTTTTAAAAAAAATGGTTATATTCACAAAATTAAAGGCAGAAATCATAGAAGAGTATTTAAGACTAACCAAAATCTGTATCGAGAATAACTTTTTCACATTTAATAAAAAAATGTATAAACAAATTTCTGGATTGGCAATGGGAAATCCACTTTCTCCATTTTTAGCAAATTTATTTATGGGCTATCTTGAATCTCATATCACCAATGCTTATCCTTTGATTTTCAAGTGTTGGCATAGATATGTAGATGATATTATTGCTGTAATTGATAAAATATACATTCAAGATGCATTGAAATTGCTTAATCTTCAGGATGAGTCAGTGAAATTCACTATTGAAATTGAACAAGATAACAAGATCCCATTTTTAGACTTATACTTAATAAGAAATGAACAACAGCAAAGAATTGAATTTAATATTTATAGAATGAACAATGGCAAATCCTTCAATAGGAATCTACACGAATCCAAATTGCCCTCTATGCAATAAAGACGAAGAAATGAATGAAGAACACCTACAACCTGTGAAGTATTACCTGTTGGATCCACAATAGAGAAATATTGGAGAGCAAGAACGCTAATGGCTTCGGTGCCAAGGCCCAGCATTTGAAAACAACAACATATTTATAGAAAAGACACACATACTGACAACTACATAAAATCTTCAGGTTTTAATCATTTGTCACATAAACATGCAATTTTCAATAGTCTATTACACAGATTGATAAATATTCCACTTAATGTAGAAATTTTGACAAGGAATATAATCATATTGTACATGTTGCTAAAATAAATGGTTTGATGAAGACATAATAAAGAATAAATTTAAAAATTTAAACAACAGAAAAGGTTACAGGAATACACCACCTTACAACAAGATTAAAAAAAAATGTAAAATTCAAGAAATTTACTTACCATCCTGAAGTTCATAATAAGTTTCAAAAAATTTTCAGAAAATTTAATATAACATTGGCTCCAATTAACAAATACAGCCTGGGTAATCTTCTGTTAACTAATAATAAATTTAACACCCCAGACAACAAAAAATCAGGATTTATCAAATTGATTGCAAAGATTGCAACAGGATATATATAGGAAAAACAAAAAGGAATTTGAAAACTCATAAAAAAGAACACTTCAGAAACATAAAGAATAGAGAAATTGAAAAATCAGTTATAGCAGCACATAGTTTATTAGAGCATCATAGGATTGAAAAAGAAGCAAAACTTTTGAAACATCTATCTAAACCTTTAGATTTAACAGTTTGGGAAAAATATATATTCAAAAAAACCATACTAGAACCATGAACTTCGAAATTCCAGATGAACCAAGCTTGATTACAAAGTTCTTAAAAAATACAACAGATGGCGGTTTAGAAAATGATTAATTAAAATGAACACCAGATGGCAGTTTAGGAAATAATTCTTTAAAAGAACATCAGATGGCAGTTTGGATAATTATCAACAAAAGTAAAATTGACAATCGTGAAAACAGCTGACGATGGTGACAAGAAGTTGCCGATACTGCAGTGCTGTATTTAAAGAATATAGACGTATGAGGTAAGAAATAATCACGATTAATTTAATTCTGTGTGTCTATGCTTAGGACAGAATAGGGCCAAAGAGAGGGTTTTAGCTCTTCCTCAAAGCCTTAAGCTCAACCCAAATAAATGGCAGGATGAGTTGTGTGGTGTGAATGCTTGATGTGTGTCAAACCAGGAACACCGTAACAGACTACACATCGCCGTGAAATTGATTTTGATTTTATACCATTCATTCCATAAAATAAAGATGGGTAAATAAATGAACCAAAATAAGGTTGCCACGTTAGGTTTCATAAAACACGAACCCATCATTAATAATCTAATCTAACTTTTACCTATCACATTTTAAAGCCTCCTCATTAGGAGGCTGTTTGAGAAGTAGGAGGTTAAGGCTCCAACCCTTTGCAGACAATTGGCATGTGTTGTCAGCCTCTTTGTCCACAGAACATGTGTACAAGACACATTTATATCAGAAGTTGAATCCAGGACCATGGCTCTGGCAAAAGGATTAAAACCAGTTTAAAAATTCTAATTCCAACCCATGATATTCCAGCTTCTAGCATGTTGCTAACCAACTGAGCTAGAGTGTTCCCCACTTAGTACTTTATTTAACCCTTTGTATGCCATGCCTGGCCTGCACCGGTGAAAATGTGTATGCAGCGGTATGCCACGCCTGGCAAGCTCCGATTTTCAATCTTATTATTTTAAATATTTTTTCCCCAAAGTTTTTACTTGAATTTACTAAAATTATTTTTCGTTCTGTGTTTGTACATCCTTTCTTAGCAATACTTTGCACATCCCTTACAGAATAACGGTACAGGCTGGTGGTAAAAGGGTTTCTAAAGGAGGGTGTATATTCATGTTTCAAGGCTTTTTTTTTTTGTTATGGAATGTTGCAATCTCAGGATTTTCTCTTTATTTATTTTATTTTTAGTTGAAAAGATACCTGACCAAGGGGTAGGTCATGCAGTGAAACACAGTGATTCATGTCTTGAAGATGACGAAAATACAATACCCGAGTTTCTTGTGTCAGTTTTATCAGAAGATGAAAGTAATAGTAACAGTTCATCAAATGATTATTCGTTTGACGAATGTGATAGTAGTCCTGTTTCTAAGATAATATTATTACAATGTAAGCCTGTAAATAGTAATGCAAGTGATGTAGACCTAAATGAACAGGGTGTAAGTGACAGTGGTGGCATGTCGCGCCAGACAAAACACATGGCATAGAACAGCTGTTTGATTGGAAATGATTCGAACCCAGGACCCTAAAAAATGTTCAAAAATATTTAATATGATAAGTGTTTAATGATAATGCCATCAAAATTGTTCAATGGATATATATTTTAATGATAGTGATAACAAATTTCAATGAAGACACCGTGCTGGATTCGAACCTGGGATCTTTACAAGTGGAAGCAACGCCATCTAATCTTCAAATAAATATAATAATGAGTTTCAATTCAATTTAGCACGGCATGTAGAAAGTAAATTATACTTTATATAGGCTTATATTATATAGTATGGCATAGTAATTTACATTTAAAAACCTGGCACCCACAGCCCAGCTGGCAAAAGGGAAACTCGGCAGTCAAAAGGTTAGTAACATTCTTTATCAACATAGATCATTAGCATCACAATTCAGTTCTGGGCATGAAAAGACTGACAAATTTTGTCTGAGGCATCTTATTTTAAGGACCCATGACTATTTCCCTTCCACAGGCAGGCACCTAAGGATTTTCATGCCCTTAAAATCCATTGATCGGGTTTGAACTTCAGAACCAGAAGTGAGCATGATAATCACTGGTCCACCAGAAATGACAATGAATGTTATGTTCTTTTTTATAATCTATATTACAATGTATAAAATGTTCAGAAAATTTATCAAGATAATAAGTAGCTAGGTGCTGTTTGTAATATTAAATACTTGCTGCAATAGGTATGTCGATTATGGTGAAACCTATATATTTGCTGAAGCAGAAACCCATAAAATACCAATCATCTGAAACTTCTGGCATATTCATTGTGAAATATTCTTCTCCTCCATATTCAGCATTCATTTCTTGCCAGCCCCAATCATCTCCTCCGGTGTCATATAATTCCTGAAATATAATATTATAAATTTATATAGTGTTTTATACTCTTTTATTACATCTATACGAAAACAAGTGTAACTAAATTAGTATGGTTGAAATTCTTCCCTGTAGGGGAGAGTGCCTAAATCTCTGTTAAGGGAAACATGGGCTTACAAGATACACGAAGATTAGTAATACTTATTTTGTTTATTTTTTATTATTTCACTCACCTCATACTTCATAAATCATAGCAGACCCTGGGTTTCTTCACGTAATTTGTGACATTGTCAATGCTGCATCACGTTCACAACTGACGTCCAACGGCCTTCTATCCTGCAGACTGACCTCCGCGCCATCTGGTGGCCGACCGAAGAATTTCCAAATCAGTCCTCTTTCTTTATAACCGGGTATTTCAAAATTCATAGTTGTATTTTCATTCTTGCATATGTAAATTTTTTCCCAAATTGTGAGTTCCTTCGGTTTTTCCAATTGTTTAAGTAATTTTGTTTTGGTTTCTATTCTATGTTTTTCTGACCAGGCATGTGCAGCTATTGCTCTCGCTCTCGACTCTCGTTTTGGCCACGCCTTACTCACTTATAAATGTCAAATTTTAAGTCGGCAGTATTCCCGTCTTTCCCTTTGTTCTGCTCCACAGTAGAAATGTCGGAATTCAAAAGTGAATAATCTTTTGGGTTTGGAGGCACAGAAGTTAATAGAAGATGTGGAAATTGAACAAAATCTACGGGATCAAGCGAATCGCCGTCGCCGCCTGTACTTTCAGGATATTCCCCGATATACAGGTAAGTCATGTAATATATGCTGTATGATTCATTATATTCTAACTTCTTCAATATGCATCGTGAGACTTCTTAAAATCTAGTGTTGTTTATACAACAAACGTGTATGGAAATACTATATAAACCGATTACAAATAATTCATGTAGAGAAATAAAATATCACTCTCGTGTATAATCATTAACATGATCGTTTTTTTGTTTGTATATTACACGCAAAAAAGTGAAATTTTTATTAACTCCGGTCACATAACGAACAAAATTGGATAATAATTAGTAATTCAATAGTACGATATATATGTGTATGTATATATATAATATAAGGAAAATGCAAATAATGAAACCTCTTCATTCAAACTACTGTAGTAGAAATTAATAAAACAATATTTCTATTAATTTTTTAATACTTAACATTATTATTATTTAATTTAAAGAAATTAACTTCATTTCGTGTGTTTTTGTTGGGACAAGTTAGTATATGCATGATTAGTTTATTGAATAATATGCAAGCAATTTATTTTGTTAGGTTAGGAAGAGTGTAATGGGTGTATGTCAGTTTCTCATAAACTGTTTGGGAATTTATTAAGAAGGTTAGTTATTTCGATTTCACATTTATATATTTAGACCATATGAAAACGATAAACATAAATGACAATATGTCTACACTTACATCAGAACGGCTTATCCTCATTATTCTATATTCATATTGATCGTAATCTTCCCCTATACCTAAAAAAAAATTAGAATTGTTGAATTAATAATATGTAATATAATTTTAATGTTTTTAAATTTACAATCCTATAATTGAATGGGTGAGTATAAGAAGGAAAAGATTTCATAGATCACACCATTTGATAAAAGAAAAGAACACTGTGGAGTTTAAGCTAATCAGTTTATTAACCCAATGGACTCTTATTTAAATGCCTGCTAACTTTCCCCTCAACTCAGATTTAACTGGCCACAGAAGACAGGAGGTGTCATGCTCTTTATATGAAAACACAAAAATGCTCATAGAATGGAATTTAATAAATATTTTTCTATAGAAATTTTAGTGAAGGCTTCTGAATAATTGTACTTACCTAAATCGATATTTTGGTGTGGTAAATCTCAAAACATTCCGGGACATGAAGTGGAACTTTACACTTTTTGCACTGAAATGTGGTTTCACTTCTTTTGTTTCGTTTTGAACACACGTTTGTAGGGTTTCTTTTTTATTGTCTGTGCTGGGGATATACAATGGAAAGTGAGCCCAGTTCCTTGCCTGTAACCTGACAGGGGCTGTACTTGATGATGGGGGACCTCTCACATTGTAGGATTGCAGCTGAATTGTCTCCAATAACTGCTTGGCGACAGCTATTCTGAAGGTTGAATATGCTGTCTTGCTATCTATGAAATTATTGTAGACCACAAAAGAGTTAAACATACATATGTCCAGCAAATAGAAAAATAATTTTCTGTATTCTTTTACAGTGCGACGCATTATAGGGAAAAGGGCAGTGATCTGGTCTTGCAAGTCAACGCCATGCATCCTGGTACTTCAGGCAGAGTCTTGGTTTTTTTATTTCTTCCCTAGGTCTTTGCCCTTTTACCCTCCTCAGTTTTCCTGTCGGTGTTCTGTCTGATGTTTCGAGGACAAAACTCTCTAATAAACTCAGAATCCCATCAAGACCATCACCACACACCCTCTTAGATGCCATTTCAAAGACTTAGCACTACAAATTTCTTCTAAATATTTCCAACAAACAGACAGCTTCTAATTTCACGAATTCTTACAAAAAAAGCCAGTCGTCCAACATACTTTCTCTCAGGAACCTAGAAAAGCTAACACATTAGTCATCTGTGGGGTAGTTTGGAAGTTATTGTAAAATATATGAGCTCATGCGCTTGATGTGAATGTCATGTCATTCGAAGACTGGGCCTCACTAGAGCGCACATGAACGTCACATTATACAAGTTGAATGCGTTAAAAAACTACTTTTTAGTTTTAAAAAACTCTACTGGTATATATTACATTACAATCCTCTGTGTCTAATCATACATTATTTTTTATTAATGTCTAAAATATATAGCCATTGAAAGTTTTTAATTTAAAATAATTAAATGTGGAATCTTTTCATTTTCACTCTCACCCATTCAAATACTATATATTTGAAAAGAGTGATTAGTGTATAGAAGCTGCTTCATCTTAGTTGAAACATGATTAGGGAATTGACAAAAATGGAGATACATATAACATAATGGTAGACAGACTTCCAAGATGTTTTTTGTACATCTTGTTATCATGAACAACAATCAAGTGATATATCTGTTTTACTTACAGTCAGTTTCATCTGATCCATCATCACAGTCTTTCTCTCCATCACATTTATTTGTCACCAGAAAACAACCACTAGAGAAACATGGTGCATAACCACTTCTTTCATTGCAAACATCTGTAATCAAAATCAAGAAAATATAGAATGAAATTAAAAAAAAAGTGTTTTTTTCTCTTTGCTATACAATACTAATAAAATTCATTATAAAACTCCATTGAGGTATTTGTTATAAGATTAAAATTATGATATAACATTATAAAATTGTAACCTAATAAGTCTCATCAACTTTGTAAACTATTGATTCTCTGCAGGCCTTTTGGGACCAGTCCCATCATCAACAGAAGGAACAGATAAAGACCTATCTCCTGCTCCTTCTACTGATGATGGGACTAGTCCTGAAAGGCCTGCAGAGAATCATATTGCATTCAGGGTCAGCAGATAAAGACCTATGTCCTGCACCTTCTACTGATGATGGGACTAGTCCCAAAAGGCCTACAGAGAATCAATAGTTTACAAAGTTGAGGAGATGGACCTATTAGATAACAATTTTATAATTTTATATTATATCTCTTTACCATTACTAAAATGGCTTGACTGTGTATATTAATTTACATATGATTATAAATAGCTTGAATTTGTGAAAAAATCTCATCTTAATATCATCTTAATTTAGAAGTAATCCAATTAAATTATGAATGATATTTCATTAGTGCTGGGGCAAGAAAGATTAAAGAGAGAATAAAAGAGAGACATTTGTGCTTGGCAGGAAGTGGTCTGGCAATAAGCTGAAGATCTGGGATTTAAGTCCAGGTTCAGACAGATATTTTTCCATATTGAAATTAATGTTGGGAAGAAAACATTATGATGTAATAATTTACGAGGTGAGTTTTCAAAAAAATTTCTCCAATGAATTTTAAAAGATATTTTTCCTTTTACTATTACTTACAACAGCAGTTGTGTTCCATTCCTTATTTATTTATAGATTAAATACAGATAAGGTGAAATATTCCAAACTATCTGCATGCAACTGAAACCTGAGAAGACACAGGACCAGAACATTGGATCAAATTAAAATACAGTAGATCTACAAAAAAAAAAGGCTTATAGGCTATTTGGGAACAAATCAAGGAAAATAAAATGTGGCTGACTCTGCAGTTAGAGTACGGGTCGAATGTTTGAACGCATTAGACAGTAAAAGGCATTCTCTGCTGAAAAAGTTTTATCCAAATACATTTTGCTTACTCAGAAATCTATTCATGCGATAATAATTGTAAGCTATCTGACGAGGTACCTTAAGATCATAGCTCAAGATAGAAACTTATCGTGAAAATCCCAAAGGGAACCGATGGTAACCGATGTAGTTTGAAACCTTTGCTGCTTTATCCAAGATGTCAGACCTTGATGACTTCGATCATGTTTTCGGTATACGCGGAGAAGAGGAATTTGATAGAGTCTACCAAAGAATTCAACTGGAAGAACAGGAGAATCGGTGTAATATTGCGCGATGCAGACGTCTTTGTATATGGTATTATTTGCGGGACGCAAGCATAAATGCATTCCTCTATAGCAGACAAAAATAACGGAAGTGGTTTTATCGCTGAGAATTCTGGGTAATTCGTTGCCAATATTACGAAAACGTCAACTTTCATGCATGACCGGTAAGTCGGCCATTAATTCGATCTCAGCAATTGCTCACGGTGAGTCAGCTCACCAGTGATTGGAAGTAATTTGAGTAGAGACTAATGTATTTGCATGCAACAAAAAGAAACTTGAATACAAGATTGAAATGTTAAGAATAGAGAAATAGAAAAATCTGCAATAGCTGCTAATGCATGGTCAGAAAAACACAGAATTGAAACAAAAGCTAAATTACTGAAACAGATAAATCTAAGGAACTCATAATTTGGGAAAAAATTTACATCCAGAAAAATAGAAAGAAAATAATGAATTTTGAAATATCCAGAGAAAATAATTTGATTTGGAAGTTCATCAGTCAGCCAACAGAGGGAGCAGAAATCAACCTACAGGATCACCAACCGCTGATTCAACAGTCAGAAAGAATTGATAATGGTGCTTAGAGTATCGAAACCCTGAATCTTCAAGAAAACTGCAAATATGAGATGAGTCGTACATATCTAACTCCTATTATTTAAAATAAATCTCACAGTGTCACTTCCTTTAAATATTAAATAAAGGTTTTTATTTAAGCTAAATTAAAATGTTTCATACCTCTTCTCATAATTAATCTTCTAAGTAGGTCACGATTTCAGGGTCTTTGCAACCCCAGCCTCAGTACGCTTATACTGACTGATGTTATGTCAATAGGAGGAACCACTTCTCCTTCCCTACGTTGGCGGACCAATGAACCTCCGGATCAGGTTAAAATCCACGGGAATTTCGAAGTTCATAAGTTTTTCTTTCTTGTTTTTTCTGAATGTGGATTTTTATGTTTTTTGGAAAACATAATGGAATCAAAAGCCAGTCTAATTACACAAATTGATAAATAAAAGGAACTTATGGTTTGTGAAAAAATTCATATTCAGAAAAAGAAGAAAGAAAAACTTATGAATTTTGAAATTACCGCAGATTTTGACCTGATTCGGAGGTTCATCGGTCCACCAACAGAGGAAAGGAGAAGTGGTTCTTCCGATCGACATAACATCAGTTGACATAAGTGTACTGAGGATGGGGTTACCGAGACCCTGAAATTGCAATCTACTTAGAAGATTAATTATCAGGAGAGGTATGAAACATTTTATCTTAAATTAAACCTCATAGTGATTTATTCCTATAAAAGTTCAAGAAGGGTTTTTATTATTCATTTCATACATCTCAATGATGGATAAATCATGTTTGAAGATAAAAATTATACTCTTAGACTGGGACTCGAACCCAGGACCTTTGGCCAAAGATCCTGGGTTCGAGTCCCAGTCTGAGCATGTAATTTTTCTCTTCAAATATGATTAAGGGCCGCATGCAAATACATTAGTCTCTGGTGAGTTCAGTTTTCCGTGAGAACGTGCAAAGTTTGAATTAGCGAGTCACCGACTGGTCATGCATGAAAGTAGTTTCTTCGTAATATTGGCAAGAAATTACCCAGAATTCTCAGCGATAAAACCACTTCTGTTATTTTTGTCTGCTAGAGGAATGCATTCGCGCTTGCGTCCCGCAAATAATACCGTATACAATGATGTCTGCATCGTGTGATATTACGCCGATTCTCCTGTTCTTCCAGTTGAATTCTTTGGTAGACTCTATCAAATTCCTCTTCTCCGCATATACCAAAAACATGATCAAAGTCTTCAAGGTCCGACATCTTGGATAATGCAGCAAGGTTTTAAAGTACATCGGTTACCATCGGGTTACTCACGATTCGTTCTCTGCAAAGTCACCTTGCCAGGTAGCTTAGGAATTTCAACAATTATTATCGCATGAACAGATTTTTGAGTATGCAAAAAGTCTTTGGATGCAACTTTCTCAGCAGAGAACGACTTTTACGGTCTAATGCATTCGTAGATATGACCATAAACAAAGGTATTAAACAATTGGTTGCAAGTGATATGCATGTTGGTTCATGGAGGGCAGATTCATCTTTTAAGGCATTGCCTGTGAATCTGCAGAACTACTTAAGTTAAAAATATATAAAATCAAGAGTTACATTCGTAAATTAATTATGAACTAATAAATTATAAAAATAGCAGGAAGAACTAAATCTAAGATTCTACTTTATAAAACAAATAATATTGATAGTCCATATTTGACCATTTTATAATAAGTTTCAGCACATATGCATACACACCTCATCATTAGACTCTGGCAGCTAGAATATACTATAAACACCCTGCATAATATCCATTTCATATAAGAAAAAGAAATTCATAAACATTTTTTATGGACTCTGGTACCAAGGTTTCAAGGTTCAAATTGATGAATTTTTCAGGGCATAAATCTCCTATGTATGGGTTTCTTCAGAAGGGAACTAAAACTGTAGCTTCTGTTCCACAGGTTTACAGCATGTAAAGAACCCTCAAGCATAAAATAAGAGGCCTCTGTGCAAAATTTATTAGCACTCCTCATCCAGATTTAATTTGTGATGTTAATGAGCTGAGATAAATCATTAAAATAAAATAGTAACAAAGAAAATTATATTGAAAAATTGTCAGGAACTAGCTGGTTACACTAAGATAGATATTAATAAAAAGAGAGGTTCCATTTTCTTCTCTTTTCCTTAGTTTAATTTTTCTCTTTATAGATACTTTTATGTGCCTCTCACCTAATGGACCTTACAGAGACATGGCCTGTGAGGAGGGATTTTAAAATCTGGATCATATACATACTTTTTTCATCACACAAGGATATGGCCTCTTTGGATAGTGATAGATTAATGCCAGGGCCATCTCCAAGATAACACAAACATTTATGACAAAAACACACCATCCATTCACACATTCATTCTAAAAAGACAAATATATTTTGATTATAATGCCAAATATGTTCAGGGAATATTTGAGCCTTAAAGTTTCCCAATATTTGTCTCATCAGGAAACTTGTACAACCAGAAATGAAACCTGAACCTGTTGTGTTTGAGGCATTACTCTGAGACCAAATAAAGTGGTTACATTGATGGTAAAAAATTAAATAAGTCATTTACAAGAATTCAAACTACCTTCATTTTCTGCTGTTGTATAAGCATCTGTAAAAACAATAACTCCACAAGATCTGAATGTATCACTAGTGTCTTTTCCTCCAGTAATGCCTGGCAGATAAGTAACTTCATCTGGAACTAAACCTTGACGAGATCTCCACTTTACTTTAGGTTGTGATCTGTAAAACATAAAATTTAGGAGAATTCATTCCTAATCTGACTCATATAATTTTATAAATGTAAGTACCTGTATAAAATATTGGACAAGCTATTTTATTATAAGAAATATTAAAAATGGGGAAATAAAAAAATCTGCAGTTGCTGCTCATGTTTGATCTGAAAAACATAACATAAATTCGGACACTAAATTATTAAAACAGTTAGAAAATACAAAAGAGCTGACTATTTGGGAAAAAATATATATTCAGAAGAACAAAAACAGAGTTATGAATTTTGAAATACCAACTGAGCGTGACCTTGTTTGGAGGTTCTTTGGCCAACCACAGGATGGAGCTGACATCGATATCCACGGTGTGCAACATAAATCTAACCAGTCTGAACAAGCTGATGATAAAACAGAATTGTTTTGAAACATGTCCAAGAACAAATCAACATTAATATTGAGGTAAGATGATCAGACTGTGAATAAACTAATTAAAATAACCTCAAAATATCACTTCCTAAAATTAAATATGTCTTTATAGATGTTTATAAAAAATAGCAGAAGTGATACTATGAGCCACACATCAATAAAGTAAAAATATAAATAATAAACTTTACACCTCATTTAATAATATTTGGACTGTGGAAGCCTATATGTATAGAACATACACGAGATTCTCTGTGTATATTTGTAATTTTGTTTTATTTTTAAAGGAAAAAAATTATAACTAACTCACTGGCAATAATGAACCTGGAGGCTTATGGCTGTGCAATTATATGCTTTTCATACAACCCTATCCTGAGCTAATATTTACCATTATTTTTCCTGTATAATTCACCTCCTTCAAATCAATATAAGTTGGCCAAATTTTATAGGATAGTGGGTGGCCAAGGTTTTACTGAATTTGAGAAAAATAGAAGGGGTATCAACATTGCAAAGAATCTGGAATGAAGAAATTAGGAGACAGGTGGAAGCAGAAGAGAGAGAGATAAATATAATTAAAAAGAGGGAGTTAAATAGTTTGGGCACCTAATAAGAATGCAACAAAAATTATGGCCTATAAAATGTTTCAATGGACACCAGTTGGGAGAGGTATTCCGAGAAGACCAAAAAGATTATGGTTCCAAACATTTTAAGAAGTTTAAATTTAAGAAAGAAAAATTAATGTTTGAACCAGGATTTGAACCCTGAACCCCTAGTTCTACGTACTAATGTGCTGTCCATTACACCATTCAAACGATGATACAAATATTAACATTTCTTATACAATTCTCATTCGTCCGAAGGCTGTCACTACCATTAGCTATCAGTTATTAGCCTTCAGGTAAACAAGAATTGTATAAGTTGAAAGAGATGTTAATGTTTGTATCATCATTTGAATGGTGTAATGGACAGTACACTAGTACTAGAACTAGGGTCCAGAGTTAAAATCCTGGTTCAAACATTAATTTTTCTTTCTTAACACATTGGTGACCGACAGCTGTGCGTTCCACCCACCACTGCTAGACCGGACATTTCTGTCAGTAGCGTGGACTTTTAAATTTTAAACCGCGCTAGCACAGTGTGATTTTTACATCAATTTATTTACAGTCAATAACAATAATGCATAAGTAAATCTTTATTAGTGTTCTCACCAGACCTTCTAGTAGAAATTGAGGGTATGATAGCGTTAGAAACATTTCCCTTTATGTAAAGGCACAGGGCAAAAGAGCATATATAGCGAGTTTCTTTTCTTGTGTTCACTACAAATGTGGCAAGGTTTGGCAGGTTTTTTTTTCAGACACAGTTGGTGTTAATTTATGTTTCTTCATGTCTCAGCCTTCTTGGTGGGTCTTGACATGGTGTCCTTTTCACTCTATCTTTCCTCCTCTTCCCTGTCATCTGTTCCTAATTTCACGACTGCCAAACAAGAGGCTGTTTCAAGCAAAAAACTTCTGTTTGACATATTGTTGTTAAGATTTTGAAATTTATAGACCCAAAAAGCATTAAAGAGTGCACAATTCACAAGCCACAATACAACTTTCTTGCTTCATTTCACTGTTTTTCTAAGGATGGAGTAATATGATAGGTACTGGTCAGCCCTGTCTACACCCTTCACATAATTGTTATTTTGAAGAATTCAATAGGGCATTTTTACAACTTTACCCCTCCCACTCTCGTGTTGCCTGATGCAATGTGCTAACCATTCTTACGTCTCTTTTATCTTTCGATGTTTGTAGCAAAAGGTCCCCCTTACTACAAAATACACATTCTCCTGGTTTGAGTTCATTTCCTGCTTCCACAAATGATTTTGGAAGCCCTCTGTTAATCCTCATTGTTCCACAAACTATCGTATTTCTTGCGAGCAAATTTTCAGCTATAGCCACACTGTTATAATAATTATCCTGGTGGACATGATGCCACAGATATAAATTCGGCTCCAGAACGCAAAATAGTGTTTCTTCTAATTTTTCCCCTCTGCAACATATATTTACAGGTTACATATAATAATAATAATAATAATAATAATAGCTTTATTTTACCTGGCAGAGATATGTATCGCCTAACGCCTATCGGCACTAAAATTCCATATTTCACCATCCATCTGTCTTAAAATTGTAAACAACTCTTTCTGTAAAGTTGGCAATTTCATAAAAGAGAAGAGAGGGGTACAAAAACAACTAAAGTTTATTTCACAATGAGAAAAAAAATATGCATGCTCCTTCAAAAGCGAAGAGGCTGGAAAACCATAGAAAATGTAAACACGGAAATCTCCGTGACCCGTCGTCTAGCGCTGGCCATTTAAACACGGAGATCTCCGTGGCCCGTCACCAATGTGTTAAAATTGATTCTATCCAGGATTGGAAAATGTTAATTCAAATGAAAACATCAAAAATAGTTTGAGAAGTTATTTCCCCAAAGAGACTTCAAGAAGAAGATTCCCTTAATCAAGAAGGATGGAGATTAGAAATAGGAAAACAGTTTCAGCTGCAAAATACCTGAATAATAAAAGATACCAGTAATGAGAAATATCATATTTACTATTTCTGTTTGTGATAAATAAAGCTAGAATTTCAGGCATATCACTTTTGCTGAGTAGGCATAATATTTCATTTTTTAAAAGCAAAGCTAAAATTACTGAAATACTAGTTTTTTTTAATGAATTACTCTTTTCATATTTATTGTTTTTTATAAAACACTGTAAATGTAGCCTACCTTGAAGAGTTTTCAAAGGTAAAAAGACTTTCAATTACTCTGGATTTGCTTATTTCATTTCCCATTTGCATGTAGTAGGGTAGAGTTCTCATTGATTTACTGCCATGAATGCACCTGCTTTTGCAGTCATTATAGCTTGTGCTGTCTTTTTTGTATGATCTTTACCTTGATTTACTTCAACATAAATCTGCAAGAGTAGAAATAATTTTGAACTTTTACAAAGATTTTATAGTATTTTTCAGAATCTTGAACATTCATTAAACAGGCATAAAAAGTCTGGGAAAGCTGACGATAAAACAGAATTGTTTTGAAACATGTCCAAGAACAAATCAACATTAATATTGAGGTAAGATGTCCAGACCAAAAATAATATAAATAAAAAGTACAATATATTTTATTAATGAAACTTAAAAATTCTTAGATGGCATGTAAAGGGAGATATCTCCATCATAGTTACATCTAGTTTTTTTTAGTCTGGAGATATCTTGCCTCAATTTAATGTTGATTTGTTCTCGAACATGTTGCGATATAATCTTCTATATCATAGATGAAGATTATATCAAAACATGTTCAAGAACAAATCAACATTAAATTGAGGAAAAGTTGTAATTCTATGTGACTCCAAAGCAGCCATTCTCGCTATAACACAAGACATAACACCCAAAAGCATCAAAATTATTGAATGTCACAAAATGATAAAACAGTTATCCCGTCTACATAAAAAAGTTGTACTTCAATGGATTCCGGCCCATTGTGGAGTGACAGGCAATGAAATAGCCGATTTTCTGGCCAAGAAGGGTAGCAAAATTGTTTCAAACCCAACTTCTACTCCAGTTTCCTTTCACTCTATCAAAAGAATTATCTCAAATATATCAATAAACTTAGAGAAGAATACACCACCAAAACATCTGGAAAGGAATGGGAAAATCTACAAGCTTATGACATTACTACATTACAAAGAAAATCTGCAGTAGCGACATTCAGACTGCTAACGGGACATGACTGCCTGAATAAACACCTACACAGACTTGGCATAACAGATTCACCTAAATGCCCTTTTTGCAATTTAAATGAAGATATGGAAAGAAACCATCTCCTCCGTTGTCCAGCTTTTGTAGAAGAGACCAGCCTTTCTGCTAAATATTGGAGTGCAAGAGAGCGAATGATTTCATTATCAAGTGCTCGACATTAGATACCAACCAACCAACCAACATTAAATTGAGGTAAGATATCTCAAGACTCAAAAAAACTTGATTAAAAGAACCTCAAATATTACTTCCTAAAATAAATCATAGTTATATCTAATATATTGACTTATATATAAACACAGCATCACAACCAGACTTAAAGAGCACGAAAGATACAGCCGTCTTAAACAAGTGGAAAAGTCGGCAGTAGCAGAACACTCTCTACTTGAAAGTCATACAGTACAATACAACAACACAGATATATTATCTAACTGCACACCCGTCTGCAACGAGAAGCCATTGAAATATTCAAACATCAAAATAGTTACAATAGAAAAGAAGAATCATTAAAAGTCAACAAAGCATGGATACCAGTCTTAACAAAAGCCAAATGTAACCCTTATGAGAACTATCTATTAGAACATCAGACAGCAACCTCATTGGTGCAATGGAAGACCCTAAGGCTAACCAACCAGAAGGCAGATACAATTTACGAAGTAATGGACCACGCAGAGAACACGTCGCGGATATATGTATAAATAGAGCAGGTAGTCGACAAAATTGCCAGTCTCAAGACAACCCTTGAGGATGCCGGATGCAGTCTCTGGCAAAACATTGGGGAACTACAAGCCTCAAGACCACGGCCAACAGCATGGAAATCTTCTGCAAGATAATCATAGTTATATCTGTTTATACACCAAGAATCCCAAGATTGAGAGTTATCATGAAATACATTATGAAATACCATTGATGATACAAGATATCATTGTCCTACAAAATAAATTTATTTATGAAAATAATGACCAGGCTTTCTAGTTATTTTGAAACTCCTGTTTGATAGTAGCTATCAGTTGTAATTTTTTTTTACAATTCTAAGTTTTAGATGTGATCTTCTTTAATTGGTCAAATTTTTCAGAACATTCACCATTCTCACAAAATCCATCCTTCAACTCATGCAGGATAAATGCTACTGTTTTTGGCGCATTATCCTGCTAGACAGACCTCTGAGGTCGGAGTCTAAAATTATGGCCTTATCAAAGACTAATAGCTCTGTACCACACACCATTCCTTTCTCATCTGATTTTTTGCTCAATGAAAAATATAAAGCAGCCATATTAGTCAAATAACTAACTAACTCATTGGTAATATTGAACCTTGAGATTCACAGCTGTGCGAACATAAGCTCTCCATACATCTCTATCCTGAGATGTTTTCCAATCATTCTCTATATAATTCACCTCCCTCAAATCATGGTTAATATTATTCTCCCATCTTGATCTTGGACTATGTCCTGGATGCTTTCCATGGTTTTTCTACAAGAAGTTTCCATGCACCTCTTTCCTTCCCTATTCATGCCACATATCCTACTCATTGCAGTTTATGAGACTTTACTGTTCTTGCTATATTTGATTTTCCATAAAGGACATGTAGCACACAATTATGTAGCCTTCTACATTTCATCTGTTTGTTCATTTCTCTTTGGTCTAAAAAATTTTGTAAGAATTTTATTCTCAGATACTAGTAATCTTTTCTCCTCCCTTAAAATAAGTTACATACTAAATTAACTTCAATCATAGATGCCCAATTACTGTTTGATATATAGTGTATAATAAAATCCCAGTAACCATAAGAATTACAAGTAAACAATGCATACATTCGTAAACATTAAAACTTCTTGAGAATATAAACAGAAACTAGAGATTTGTATATTGACAATATTGTTGTTTACATTTATGTTTCCTGGTAGCTTTGAACTAACTACTCTCTAATCTAGTTTCTGGCCTGTATTTACTCATACATTGAGCTTCTCATAAAAATTGGATAATTGCCAATTAATGTTATATAAGTACAAATGGATAAATAAATTGATTATTTGGTGTATGACATAATGGCATTGCATTTTTGTGTTCCTTCATTCATAACTTGTGCTGGACTAAATAATGTAACTATACAATAAGAAAGAACACATTCCTGCCTGTATGAATGTTCCCATCTTACTTATGAGTTTACAAGTTTAGGTGGCCAGATTAAATAATTTTTTATGTATTTATTGTACATGGTTTCATGTTACTGTAAATTTTCTTGAGAGCAAGACTTACACTTAAAAATATAAATTAGTAACAAAAATATTAATAACATTTTACAACCAATTTGTACATTTCTGAGAAGAGTTTCCTACCATATCTATTTTTGTAGGCAGTTAGTCTTTTATATACATGATTTGAGAAATTAAAAAAAAACAAACTTACATCATATCCATTAAAACCATTAACTGTAACAAACACACTATCAGCAATAAGTTCTCCTTGCAACGTAACATGATATACAAGTACTTTGAAACCTGGTGCCATGTTTTGAGCTACAGAAACAGCAAACGTTGTGATTGTTGGCGCATTGCTCTGAACCATCTGGTTGTCAGCATATAACAAAAATCCTTTTGAAAGTACCTGTAAATGTGAAATATAAGCAACATGTAAATATTAAGTTATATTGTTCTATAATTTTTACTGCTGTAATTGCAAAAAAATTGGAATTTTTTAAAATTATTTGTAGAGTGATTTGGAGCTTGGTCGGACTGCTCAGCAGCGGCCCTCAACTGGGTGAGCACCGACGTGTCCTCTGACAAGATGAAATTCCGTTCTGGAAAAAGACACAATATAAAATTTTAAATAATATCCATCCAACCATCCATAGTAATTCTGCCCATGGGCAGTCTTTCACTGCAATCATAGCATTTTCATGCTATGCTTTGCAGCTTTACTAGGGAATTATAGGTGTGGTAGCTTCCCGTTGCTTTCCACACCAGTGAAGGATGATGATGGTAATGATATGATGATGGCCGGATGATTTTTGGAGACTGTCGGGCCCTAAGCTTCTTGACATTTGTCTTACAGGTGTGGAAAAACCCTGAAAAAAACTTCACTCAAGAGCCGTCCCCACCGGGAATCGAACCCGGGCCTGCTGCATGACAAGGCAGTATGCTATCTCAAGACTACAGCGCTTGACTTATATAATATGATAAAATACCCATCCAAGGGAAAAATCCTCTGGGAGGGACTTTAGGCCATGGGTTCCAAGTCTGAAGATTTTCAGGCTCATTAAGCACCACCAGAACATAAATAATAAAGATGCCTCTGTGCTAAATTTACCAACCATTATCCATCCAAGTAATATTTTAGTTATCCACTAGGTTCTCACTGAGTCAATAGGCCGACCCCATGTCATAAGCGTAACTAAATTAGCTTGGTTAAAACACTCCCCAGTAAAATCATCCTAATCCCCATATTAGGAAGTATGGGGTATATATAGATAGATAAATTATCCTCAACTCATGTCCAATTGAGGGTCAGGTTGAGGGATGAGATGAGATGAAGTCCCTATATTTACAGAGGTCTGAACGACAAGGATACTAGTCGACAATTATGATGCATTGTCACAGGCACGAGTAAATGAAATGGATGAGATAAATAGGGAAAAACGGTGGAATGAAATTTTGGGCAGGAGAGCATTGGAGAAATCCCAAGAAAAACCTTCCCAAGCTCCGTTTCATCCATCATGACACCCAGATAGAGTGAGTGACACGCCCGATCTTGAGATCTCAGTGTGGCAAGCATCTAACCACTTACACCATGGAGTCACCATAAAATTTTAAATACTAGTATAAAATTAATATTAACAGAAAAGAGACCCTGTAAGATATTATCTTCCCCAACTAAGTTATTTTTTTAACCAAGTTAAGGAAGATGGTACTGGTATCTCATAGATATTGATTTTATATCTAAAAATATTAAATTTTAAAACATATAATTTGTCATCAGATATTCTTTACCATATATTGGAAAGCCTCAAGTTTGAAATTTGTTTTTACGTGGAACACAGCAAATTCACCAGCTTCAACATCATGAGAGCTTGTCCACACTCTTATGTACTTTTTATGGTGTGAGAAAAATTGTACAACTTTTATTTCTGTTTGTGCATTGTCACCATCAGAATCTTGGTAATATCCTTTTAGTGTGATTTCTGATACTTTTGGAGGAACTTCAAATTTGAAATGAAGGATGCCTTCCTCTCTATAACGTTCCACAGAAATAATATCAGCAAACTCTTTTGTAAATCCATTACTATTCCACTCATGATCTTCAATTTCATTTATCACCACGTGTTCATTCTCTGGTAACACAATTATATTTGGAAGATTTGTAACACTGCCACTTTCATATTGAGCAGTAATCTCAATTCTCAATGTTGAAGAAGATAACTTTTCTTCAGATAATTTCTCTTTGTCATGGTAAGCAACAACAATCTGAAAAGAAATTCTTATGTCTATAGGATAATAGGTGATGGCATGTTTACTTTCTGATTACTCATGATCAGTGATTCCAGGTACCACATCCAGCAGATTGTTACAAACATACCTGAATGACTCAGTTATACTCAACTATAAACTGTTGAGATACAATGGATCACTCAAGGATTGGAAAATGTTAATTTAAATAAAAACATCGAAAACACTCAGGTATGTTTGTCTCAATCTAAATCTAAACAACTAGCTGAATAAAATAATGTACTAAGGTTTGGTGATGATATGGCTTTGCTAGCAGAAAATGTAATGACACTGAAGAACATGCTGATAGAGCTAAATGTCAAGTGCGAGGATTATGGGATGAAGATAAATATAAATAAGATGAAGGCCATGATTATAGGAAGGAAATCAAGGAAGATAAACATGAGGATTAAAGATGAGGCCATTGAGCAAGTGGAGTGCTTCAAATACTTGGGTTGTACTATCAGTAGCAACATGAACAGCGATCAAGAAGTAAAACAGAGGCAAAAGAATCTTTTAACAAGAAAAGAATAATTTTCTGCGGACCTTTGGCAAAATAATTATGGAAGAGACTAGTGAAGTGTTTTGTGTGAAGTGTAGCATTGTATGGTTAGAGACTTGGACATTACGGCGGAATGAGGAAAAGCGACTGGAAGCTTTTGAGATGTGGATATGGAGAAGGTTGGAACATATAAAATGGACAGACAAAATAAAAAATAAAGATGTGCTAGACAGAGTGGGCAAAGGAAGAACAATGCTGGAACTCATAAAGAGGAGGAAAAGAAATTGAATTGGCCACTGGCTAAGAAGAAACTGCCTGCTGACGGATGCCCTAGAAGGAATGGTCAACGGAAAGAAAGTTAGAGGCAGAAAAAGATATCAGATTTTAGACAATAATTAAATAAATGGTTCGTATGCAAATACAAAAAAGGAAAGCTGAGTTATGGAAAGAATGCAGAATGCTGAGTTTGAGTGAAAGATCTACTCTTGGGCAGAACACTATGAATGAAAGCATCTTTTATTCCTAGACAACATGGAGCCACATTACACAATAGAAAAATAATCTTTCATTAACAAACTTCTCTTAGAAATTGTACATTTTGACAAAGAGTTTGAAAAACCAAATGGGATAGACATATAGCGATTTTATGAAGACAAAGAATTTAATTAGTAGTAGTATAGATGAATTATGAGTACAATAAGAAGTGACAATTCTAAATGAAAGAATAAAATAAAGTTTAAAGCAAATATTGCCTGAAGAAAATCTACAGAATCGACATTCGACATGATATGGACACATGTTAAGAATGGTAGAGGGAAGAAAAACAAGGCAAACAATGAAAACAAGGAAAAAAGAGGCAGGGAAGACTGAGGAAAGGGTATTTGGATAATATTGAGGAAATAGCAAAGAAAATATGAAAGGAAATTAGGGAGTTAAGGAGGATGGTGAAAACAGGGAACTCTAGAGAAAGTGGATGAGACAGCTTCAACGATGTATTGACAGATGTAAAAATGGAAGAAGAAAAATTAAAAGTATTCTCTCACTTATTTGGGAAGCATAGGATTTTCCTAAGAGAAATAATTACCATTATTTCTCAAAAGTCTTCCATACTAGCTTAGGTAGTAAGCATGCCTGACTACCAGGTCTGGATTTGATTCCAGCCAGGGTTGAAAATTTTAACTGTAAAATTTAAAATGTCGTGGCTAGAAAGAATGAGATATATAATTTATAAACTGATGAATAATCTGTTCAATTTAATTCCACATATTTTCAATGTAAGATACATTTGGAGACCCAGGATTTACAAAAATATTATAAAGAGATTATGATATTACATAATCCATTTATTGGTAACATTAGATCAGCCCTTAACTGGTATCATAGCATAAATTTCTGTATACACCTCTCTTCCTCATTGTGAGTTATATATCTGTCACATTCCACATACCTTCCAGTTGGAGTGTTAACTCAGTGCAGTGAAGTTTGTATGTAGTTCGCTTTATCAGACGTTGGATTAGAGTTGAAGAAATTTACTGCACCGTCTCCCAGACATATCATAACCGGGTGTATAACTTTTCCTATACCCTGCTCTTCAGTGATTAGCTTTTATTTTGACATTCTATTTATGATTTATTTTTTGTTCCATAACATCTAAAAACCAATGGGGTTCTCAGCATATGCTGAAACTCTGAACTCTCTAACTTAGAACAACTGATTTGTGAAGTACTTGATCATAATGATGGTGATGACTGAAATAAAAATGAAAATTGCTTAAGTGATAATGATACTGATTCCAAGCAGGAAGCCGAAGATAATTATGTAGGCCTAGATGTAGGTAACAGAGAGGAGCAAGAAAAGGCTGGCGAGACAAATCAAAAACTGGTTATTTTTATGGCAAAAATAATTTCTTGTAATGCAAAAAGGCACAACCACAAACTAATGTCTAAATCACAACCCCCACAAGATGACACATTATACTGAAGGACCCTGGGTTATGGAAACAGCAAATAACTTGGGTAGGGCTGTAGAAGCAGAGTTGTATGGCCCTTCTCTTTGTTGACAACATTCTAAATGAGATACTTCATTGGAGAAATATGAAGATTAGTGAATTCCAAGTCAAATATTCTCAAAAGAACCTAATCTTCATACAGGATATTATATTAAGCATTTATAAGCTTATTTGTATCTTCAATATATAGACAATTTTTCTTTGCAATGGACAGAACAGAATGAGATTTTTTCACAGCACTATGTCAAAGAAAAGTTTTTTTTTTGTCTATTCTGGCAGCAATATCCTTTTGATTACCCTGAGGGCAAAGAAGAAAGAAAAAATATGCAACAGCCATAATTTCAAGAATATTCAACAGCTTTATTGACAACTGTCAACTGTGCTACACTCCAGGCACTTGCGTACATGTTGATGAAAAGCTTGTGCCATTCTGCAGCCAATGTAAATTTTGGATGTTCATGTAAAAAAAAAAACCGGCCAAATTGCCTGACAGTTGCAAGGACCCAGTACTTATATAATGACAACATATATTCAAGAAAAGGCAGTGACAGGAAAACTTTCTCTGCGGAGGAAAGGAAGCTCAGTATTCCCTCTCAAACTGTAGTGAGACTTACAAAACCAGTCCAGAAGACTCGACAAATTGTAAATGCAGATAACTGGTTTAGTTCAATTGAACTTGTGAAAGAACTTTCAAAAAGAGACTTGACTTATGTGGGTACCCTAAAAGAATAAGAAAGAGATCCCACTTCTGTTTCATCTCACAACACTTGAGAAAAAAAAGTAATCTCTTTATGTTTAACTTTTACAGGAATTAATCACCATGAGGTTTAATTTATGGTAAATTAATTTTGGCGACTGATATTATGTCGATCGGAAGAAACTCTTCTTCCGATTGACATAACAACAGTCGCCAAAATAGTACTGAAGATGAGACAGTTATGGTCTCGAAATCACGATCTACTTAGAAGATTTGTATGAGGAGAGGTAAGAAACATTTGATTTTACCATAAATCTCTTTATGGTTTTATAGAGGACATGACATTGTTGTCTTATGTTTTAAGGAAGTCAAATCAGTGATCTTGATTTCCTCCATACATCACTCTATGATTGATGATTCTGAGACTGGAAGTCCAGAGATCATTTCCTTCTATGATATAACTAAATGAGACTTAGATGGACTGAATCAGAAGTATGCAAATTACACAATCCAGCCACATCCAGCAAAGATAGCCAATGATAATATTCTTGACCATTGTTTATGCGGGCTATGATTTTGTTTTATACTTTATCAAGCCTATCCAGACGTGTCGAAGATAACTAGGTTTGAATTTATGAAAGCTCTTGTAAATTCTATAGTGTACCCACAAATTCATTGAAAGCTAATTCAAGCCAATAATCTTCCACGAGAGCTAAAATTCTGCATAAGAAGAATTTTGAAGATTGATGATATACCAGAACTGTGTAATGTGCCATAATTCTTTGATATTCACAAAACATGTTACTTTTGTGATCTAAACTTAAGAGAAAATGAAGAAGCCATGCCAAAAGTATGGTGCCAATCTGCTTGGAGTGTGCGAAGAAAATCTGTCGAGAGTGTATCAGGAGTATAAATGAAATGTATGGACCTATTTGTTGAAAACTGTTTTATTCTTATTTGCCTTACTAAACTAACATACTGTATATTACTTCCATTTTCCTTATTAATCTATTATATATTACAAGTGACAGAGGTATCAGATATTTCATTTGGGCCTATATACGAGTACTTAAGAATTGGAAACAAACTAGAAGCAGTAACTTCATAGAAAACCTTTTTTTCGTATTTTATTACATAATCTTACAGTTTGTATTTTTTATTCAAATTGTATGTGGATATATTTAAAAACAAGTGTTTAATAACTCCATTTTAATAAATATCTTAAAATAAATTAAACAAATTTTAATTTAATATTAGATATCTATAGTCTGGTAGACACAATAGTACTTTTAATATTAAAAAACAATAGTCTGGTAGACACAATAAACCACTGAACTTTTATAGGAAAAAATCACTATGAGGTTTAATTTAAGATTACATTAAAATGCTTCATCCCTTACCTCATATCCAGTCTATACTTATACTTCAGTTTCAAAGCCCTTGGCAATTCATCTAATTGAATCAAAAGCCAGTCTAATTAAATAAATAGAAAAACAAAAAGAACTCACAGTTTGGGGAAAAATCCACATTCAAAAAAAACAAAAAAGATTAGTGAACATATCCATGAACAAAGACAATTATGAAAAAGAACACATAATTAACGTAGCCATGAAAAATGGGTTTGCAGTAAGAATGATACTCAAGAAAATAAACAAGTTCAAAAGACAACAATTTATTAATCAAAGCACTCTTCTAAAAGTAAGGGAAAAATGTAAAATTCAGAAAATTCACATATCATCCATTAAAACACCACAAGTTTCAAAATTTTTTTAAAGATTTCAACATAAGGTTAACACCCAAAAATGACTACAGCATCAGTAGATTGATTAGACCTAATAAAAATGAGAAAATAAAAGAAGAAAACAAGTCAGGGATTTATCAGATTAAATGTGAAGAATGTGAGAAATTCTACATAGGAAAAACTAAGAGAAATTTGAAAACTAGAGTGAAAGAACATCTCAGGAATGTCAAGAAAGGGGAAGTAGAAAAATCTGCAGTGGCTGCCCATACATGGTCTGAAAAACATCTTATCGAAAAAGAAGCTAAGTTATTAAAACAAATAGAAAAACCAAAAGAACTTACTGTTTGGGAAAAGATCTACATTCAAAAGAGTGAAAAGAAGAAATTGATGAACTTTGAAATTACCGGTGAGAATGACCTGGTTTCGAGGTTTTTCAGTCAGCCAATGGAAGGAGCGAAGGACAGCTCTTCAAGACGACAGAACGGTCGTGACGATACTGAGGATGAAACAGAAACTATGTTCTGAAACTAGTTTATAGTCAAATAAGAAGAACAATATGAGGCGAATGATAAAAATTCTACCTTAATGAATATACCTCACAGTGAGAATTCCTAAAATAAGTAAAAAAGAAAAACTTATGAACTTGGAAATTCCCGTGGATTCTGATTGGATCCGGAGGTTTATTGGTACACCAACAGAGGGAAGAAGAAGTAGTTCTTCTGATTAACATAACATCAGTCAACGAGAAATTACCGAAGATGAAGCTTCCAAGGCATTGAAACTGCAGTACAATTAGAAGATTGGATATGAGGTGAGATATGAAGCATTTTAATTTAATCTTACAATAATACCAGTTATGTTAAAAAATATGATACCAGTTAAGAGTTTGTATAATATTTCTACTGAATGAGTTCTGCAAAGTTATCTTTGTTCAATTTCTGATAAACTTACATATCCTTCAAATAACATTCCTGGTTTGAACACCATAGGAGATGAACCAAGAAAATATAAGTTGACTGAACCACTAATAATCCGCGTGTGGCTAAAACCTGAAACAGTCTCTCTGTACAGATATTCAGTAAGTGCTGCCTCAACACGTAATTCTAGATTGTTCAATGAACCCATAACACTATATACCGTTTCCATTGGAATTAATATATAATGCTTACCATTTTTCTGAAACAGAAAACAATCCTTGTATTATGATTTGCTATTTTAAATAAAAGTATTTTACATGTAATAAAAACATCAAATAGTATTTTTTAAATCCTGAATTATTTTTAGTGAAATACTGGTTTTCCCTCAACTATAGTATATCTATTTTTTTTAATATTTATACCATAAATATATTTTCCCCCATAATTTATTGATACATTCTTTTGTAAACTTCCTTCCTTTATTATGAAAACAGGCTATAACAATTTTAATATGAAAAGTTCCCCAAATAATAAATAATTCTTACTGTAATACATAGAGAATAACACATTCATCTGGGTTTATTTATTATCTATACAACCTAATATACAGAGTGTCTGAAAAGTCCCTAACCATTTCTGAGAAAACACTAATTTTTTTTACTCTCTATTGAAGGTAATCTGAAATATGTTGACCATACAATAATGAATAGATGTCATAAGTTGGAGACTCAATGGACTGCCTTTCGCTGAGGTACAAGAACGGTTTTGCCAATGGCACTGAACAGAAGCCCCAGTGCGAACAACCATAAGAGGTTTGGTGAACAAGTTCAAGAGAACTGGGAATGTTTGTGATGAGCAACGTTCTGGATGGTCATTGACATCACAGGAAACTGTGCAGACCATACAACAGGCAGAGTCCAAAAGCGTCGGTACATCGTCTCAGTCGGGAACACAACATCCTAAAATCCACTGTGTGGCAAATCTTGCACTTTATACTGAAGAAAAAGGCTTACCACATCCAGGTGCTCCATCATCTTGAACCTGAAGACTATGTGGCACGCATGGCCATGTACCATGACTTAAGTGGGGCAGTAAATAATGAAGATTTGTTGGCACATGTCCTATTGAGTGATGAGGCTACCTTTTATACCTGTGGCCTCGTCAATCACCACAACAGCAGGTTATGGGCTGATGAACAACGAAAACATTGCCATGGAATTGGAACATAACACTCCAAAGGTGAACTTGTGGTTGGGCCTCACCCAAGAGCGCATTTACAGTCCATTCTTTTTTGCTGAAGCAACAGTCAATTCAACATTATACCTGGACATGCTTGAGCTATTCCTGGAGCCCCAATTGTTTGCCAACAACATTCTGGATTTGGTGGTGTTCCAACAAGACGGTGCGCCACCACACTTTATGCACATTGTGCGTGATTACCTCAACCAGGCATTCCCAGGGCGCTGGATTGGACGAGGCTCACCTGATCTAATGCCCTTGGACTTCTTTGCATGGGGTTACATCAAGAATCAGGTTTACAAGATCAAGATGGATTTGCAATACCTGCATGAACACATTTCGGCATTGGTGCATACAATTACCCCAGCAATGTTGCAGCATGTGTTTAGGTGCATTGAGGAGAGATGGCAACTCTGCTTCGATATGGAGGGCAGTCATGTCAAACTACAGCGATTTCGTCCAATTACAGCGTGTTTTATTTGATACTACAAACATTTTATCTGAATTAAACTGCTCCTTCCCAGAAATGGTTAGAGACTTTTCAGACACCCCATATAAAGAAATTTGTACCATGACCATGAGGCTGGAGATGGGAGGGATGCCTCTAGAAATCACAGTTCCATGCTTGAAGAATACGAAATATGAGGTGAGATACGACTCAGTTTTAATTAATTATTTCCAATTCATGTTTGTATTCAACAATTTTGTTACATTATATACCGTATTACTATTAATGCCATCTACATCCTTTTCATTTTTATTGTAAATTTTTCATAGTAATTCCTTCAGTAACCAGATCTTACCATTGAAACTTTGTCCTCCCATATAAACTTGTTCTCAGTTCTGTTCAGATATTTACCATACAATCTGATTGTTGCATTACCTCGAGCAATTCTTTCAAGAGCTGAACGAGCTGAGATGTTGGCAGAAACAAATTTTTCAGTATCCAGAGTATATGCAGGCATTGATACATGTACCTGAAATTAAAAATTCACTATTGTGTATATAATTTCAAATTCTTTTCTAACTTATACGTACATATGAAAAATTATTAAAAAAAAGTAATACTGTACCTCATACCTCAAACAGAGGACTGAAATATTTTTCCACTCTGATTCTTTGATCTTCAATTTGATCTAAAGCTTGTACACAAATCTTCCAAAATCCATCATCCAGAAGCTGAGGTAAAGTAAATTGTTTACTTATAACACCTAAAATAAACATCTTGTATAATTATTAATGCCGTAAAAGTATAATTGAAAATAATTTAATTTAACTCAAAGTACACAAATAAGAATTAACCAAGGTTCATTTTAATACATAATATAGGCCCTTTGCTTAACTGGAATAAAAAACAAAAGGGAATTCTAGTGCAAATGACAGTCCATGAATCTTAGGGTCATTTTTTAACGCATTAGACCATAAAAGGCGTTCTCTGCTGAGAAAGTTTTATCCTAATACGATTTTACTTACTCAGAAATCTATTTATGCGATAATAATTGTTGAAATTCGTAAGCTACCTGATGAGGTAACTTAAGATAGAAATTTATCATGAGAATCCCAAAGGGAACCGATGGTAACCGATGTAGTTTGAAACCTTGCCGCGTACCTTGCTGCTTTATCCAAGATGTCGGACCTTGAAGACTTCGATCATGTTTTCAGTATATGCGGAGAAGAGGAATTTGATAGAGTCTACCAAAGAATTCAACTGGAAGAACAGGAGAATCGGCGTAATATTGCGTGATGCAGACGTCGTTGTATACGGTATTATTTGCGGAACACAAGCGTAAATGCATTCCTCTATAACAGACGAAAATAACGGAAGTGGTTTTATTGCTGACAATTCTGGGTAATTTCTTGCCAATATTACAAAAACGACGACTTTCATGCATGACCAGTTTGTGGGTAGCTAATTCGATCTTTGCACTTGCTCACGGTGAGTCAGCTCACCAGTGATTGGAAGTAATTTGAGTAGAGACTAATGTATTTGCATGCAGCCCTTAGAATAAAATTTAAGAATAACATGTGCCATAAAAAACAGACAAATGTAAGGTTATGGTGAGTTATTTTAGTTAGATTTTTAAGTTTAAGCCTGAAATGGATTACTCTTTTAGTATTTAGCACATTCCCGTGTTGTATATATTATGTATGTCAATATAGTGCTTTTTAAGTTATTTCTATATTTTCATCTCAACTTCTGATTAATTTTACAAGTATTTTCCACATTTTCTTCCGACAATAACAAAACACACACACATATATATATATATATATATATTCCTCAGATTATTCACATGCTTTTGCAATAATTTGTGGTCCTTTTTATATTTTTCTTTAAATTACGATAGACTTTAAATATCAATCCAATGGGTAGTACTGATTCATACTTCTCTAATCAATTTTTATCCAATATATAATTTTGTGTCTTTATATAATGACTTTTACGGTAATAAGCTTTTTGTCTTATATCTTGTAAGCCCATGTTTCCCTTAACAGAGATTTAGGTGCTCTTTCCCTACAGGGAAAAATTTGAACCATACTAATTTAATTACACTTGTTTTCATATAGATGTCATTTGAGTGGTCTGTGGTCAGTGTTCTGCCTCATACTGACATCTAGGAAACCAAGGTAGTACTAGGACGGGAAAATTCGGTAAATTTTGCTTAGAGGCCTTTTCATTCAGGCTTAAGGATGTTTTACAAGCCTGAAAATCTTCAGACTCGGGACCCACGGCTTAAAGTCCCTCCTGGAGGACTTGCTCCTTGGATTTTTCCATCCTAAAAAAATCCATCGACCCCGGCCAGGTTTGAACCCGTGACCCTCAGAATGTTTAAGATGGAACTATCTTTTTTTCTATTTCTATTTCACAAAATTACCATACTCTAATGATCTTGTCAAAGTATGCATCTCTAATATTGTAAATCATCTTAATTAATTGATACCTGATGATTGGCTCAAAGCAATACCTCATAAATTATGTTTGTTAGCACATTACTTACAGTCTGCAGATTCTTCCCATAGAATTTAGAGTAAGTAAACAAGTTATGCACAAACAAGTTTTCCTCTGTGTGTTTCAGGTAAGTATTCAGAATTATTTAATATATAAAGGAGGTAACACTATGAGGTTAATTTTAAAGTAATGAAATGCTAATTTTCAATAGAAAGTCCATTTGAATTAACGAGAAGATAGAGTTTCTTTCTCTATATTTGGAAAATAAGGAGATGTGTCAATTTGTCTCTTGAATGAGACAAAAAAAGTTACATCTAATTAATGATAACAACATTAATTATGTTAAATAGTTGAAAATTACCATTGTTTATTTGGGTTGAAATCCATCTTCTCATGATAACTCCATCCGAATTCTAAAAAGAAGAAAATATTATGTCCATTAAATTTTACCCAAATTTGTATCAAATAAGTAATGTCTGCATAATATGTCAATTCTAAAATAAATTAAACAATAATTACTTATTTGAAGAGAAAAATTATACACTCAGACCTGGACTTGAACCCAGGATCCTTGGTTCTCTAGACCAAGTGCTCTACTACCTGAGCTACCTGAGCAAGTACCAATCTAAAATCAAATTTTTCTCTATATACATTGTAATTCCTGCCCACCAAATGCTATGAAGCCTTTGCTTCTATATTTGCAAATGGCAGCTCCTATATTAAGAAAACATATTTGGGTCCCAGGTTCAAGTCCTGGTCTGTGCATATAATTTTTCTCTTCAAATATGATTAATCCATCATTGAGATGTATGGAATTAATAATAAAACATTGAATAATCACTTATATTAAAATTCATCGGAGAACATATTGTTTAAACAACTCACCTCATAGGATTCATGCTTCCATGAAATCGCGATTTCAAACATAATCATGTTCATCGTCAGCCATAACTCTGACTGATGAAATTCTTCGGCCGTCAACTATTCTATTGTCGCTATAGTTGACGGCTGAAGAATTTCATCAGTCGGAGTTATGGCTGACGATGAACATGATTATGTTTGAAATCGCGATTTCATGGAAGCATGAATCCTATGAGGTGAGTTGTTAAAACAATATGTTCTCCGATGAATTTTAATGATTATACCTCATAATGTTTACTTCCCAACATTAATTAAATATAATCACTTATATATTTGAAGAGAAAAATTATATGCTCAGGGGCTCGAACCCAGGATCTTTGGCTTTCTGGGCCAATACTCTACTGACTGAGCTACCTGAGCGAGTTCTGATCTAAACGAAATTTTTTCTCTTATATATGTTGTTAATTTCCATGCACCAAATGCTATGAAACCTTCGTTTCTATGTTTGCAAATGCCGGCTTCTTTATTAAGAAGACATTTATTTGGGAATTTTTATATTACATTATAATGCCAATATGGCTTCTTTCGATGGTTTTATTATTCATTTCATACATCTCAATGATCATTGAGATATATGAAATGAATAATAAAAACATCAAATTAGTTATATATTTACATATACATTCCTTTCAACTAAAGAATAGAGTAGATATAAATAAAAACCCATGTGACCTCAGAGCTTTTCATTGAACTTTGAACTCATTCCAGTTTTTTACTTTTTGTACAGTGTTTTCCACCCACCAAAATATTCCTTTGATAAACATTAAAATGCATCCAGAATAATGTGAATTTTAAGAGTGAGAATAATTGTAATAATTCACATATGTTAATTTTTGGTAAGCATGGAGAAGTATCTTTATTTTGAGGTAATTAATCATGTTGACTGAACAATTGGCCATTGTGTACTTAAACACAAAAGAGAAAAGTCTCTAAATTCAGGAAAAACAATAGTACTAAATGTATTTAGTAAATTTTGCAAAAAAGTATTCTAAGCCTGACATGATGATATAGTGAAGTTAACATCAGAATTCACAGATATTTGTGCCTCAAGAACTTAAAATGCCTTCTTCTTCTTCTTCTTTAGTAGGCGACTACAACTTCATTGAAGTTTTGGCCTCCTCAACAATTTTTCTCCAATTCTGGATACAGACTGGCCAATTTCCATTTCTAATATATCTTTTATAACATCATCCTGCCATCTGTTTTTGGGCATCCAGCTGTTCTGGTGCATATTGGTTTCCATTTGTATATTCTTCTTACATGCTTGTCTTCCTGCATTCTATTTATATGTCCAAACCAGTGCAGTCTTTGAGCTTTAATGTGGTATATTACATTTTTATTTTGTGTTAGATTATTTAATTCAGAGTTCATTCATATATGCCATGTGCCACTGCTTTCTCTAATTGGTCCAAAAATTCTCTGTAAGATCTTCCTTTCAAAGATTAATAATTTTTGTTTATCAGACTCCTTTAGTACCCATGTTTCATAGCCATAAGTTATAATCGGTCTTATTACTGTATTATACAGTTTAACTTTAGTTAATCTGGAGACAAGTTTACTTTTGAATAGTATTATATTTACATAGTAAGCTTTATTGCCCAAAGAAATTCATTCACCAATTTCTTCCTCTATATACTTACAATGCCTCCGTATATACTTACAATGCCTCCAAGGAATTAAAAAAAAAAAGTTAACTAGTCCTGGTAAGAAGAGACTGAGCATGGATTATATTGGACATGAATGCAGTGAGTTTGCAAGATCCACTATTCAAAAATAGTGGAAATATTTTTTTAAACAAATGGGCTATCTACCTTAAAGAAAATACGTATTATTGGCAGTTAATTGTGATCCAGACTTTCTTCCACTCACTTTTTAAGAGAAATAGATTTTGAATTTGTGGACAGAAACTGCAAATATGTGATAATGGATCATGATGATATAATTTTGTGACACAGACATTGCCAATGGCAAACAAGAAATCCCAGACTACACAGACTGAATACTTGAGGAACTCAATGGATAATGATCATGATGAAAGAATCAAACCTTGGTGGATTTAGATGGATACTAAACAGTTACATAAGTACTGCTTTTTAATTCAATATTATCATATAATATAAATCCAGCCATAATAATTCTGCCCGAGGGCACGTCTTTCACTGCAATCATAGCATTTTCATGCTACACTTTGCAGCTTTACTAGGGAATTATAGGTGTGGTAGCTTCCTGTTGTTTTCCACATCAGTGAAGGATGATGATGATTATGATAAGGGTGACAGTGATGGCCAGATGATTTTCGGGGACTTCCTGACATTTGTCTTACAGGTGAGGAAACACCCTGAAAAAAACCCTCACCCAGGAGCCTGTCCTGACCGGGAATCGAACCCAGGCCCGCTGCGTGACAAGGCAGCACGCTACCTCGAGACCACAGCAGTGGACATATAACATAAATAATAATTATTATTTGCTTTTTAAGTTTCATCTCTTATGTGACCAACTTCTGAATTTTTTGCTGTTTACGGTATTTGTAGATTGATATTCTTGCTTACATCTACTCTATTCTTTAGTTGAAAGGAGCATACATATATATATATACATACAATATTATGATTTTGTACATGAATGATAAAAAATTTAATTAACACAGGATATTCTATATTTTGAGATTTTACAAAACTGCATTAAGGAAAAGTAGATTTAAGCTTATATACAGTATACTGCATTGTTTTAACTTAATATCTGTAATACTATTAATACTATATGATTTGATCCATCCATCTTCTCAATGGTCGTCATTGATTCCTCTATCCTTTGGCTTTATGTAACAGTGGCTGTTTAGGTATTTTACCTATTAAATTTAAAGCAAAAACATAGGCTCAGACTGGGGTTTACACTCAGGACCTTTGGCTTTCTATGCGAATGCTCACCAACTGAGCTACCTGAGCACTCCAATCTAAATGCAAAAAGTATTAAATGCTTAAATGCAGTGAGAAATATTAAATTAATAATAAAAACATCTAATCAATAGATTGTCTTCCAGTTTGTTCTACATTCATTATTTTTTTCATTTAAGTTTAATATATTTAATTTCTGCCTTATGCTTGAACCAGGACTTCTGATTCTAAGCATCAGTATGCTGTCCATTACACCATTCAAGACCCAATACAACTGTCAACTTTTCTTTCCTCTTATATAATTCTATCAAACCACCATCATACAGCTTCTATCCAGAAGTATTTTAATGAGAATTTTACATTACTTTTAAGCGGTAAAGCTTAATATTTTGATGTTATATTTAACATTTAATTTATTTGTGATAGCGCTGACTGAGGAAAACTAGAAAAAAAAAACCTCAGTTTGACCGGCACTATGGTTTAAAACCTGAGACTTCCCAAATATTAGTCTCAAATGCTACTGTCTGAGCCTACTTGCTCAGCTGAATTGATTATATAACTGATCTAATTTTATACTTACCAAAACATAAATTGTTACAGCATCTTCATAAGGTTTCAATTCAGTATTAATCAGCACCACTCTAAAGCGTACTAAAAACAAAACACTCCATCAGTCATTCAGAGATTTTGATGATAATGATAATAATAATAATAATAATAATAAAATTAGTAGTAGTAATAATAATAAAAATGATAAAATTAGTAGTAATAATAATAGTAGTAATAATAATAATAATAATAATAATAATAATAATAAGAAGAAGAAGAAGAAGAAGAAGAAGAAGAATATGTGGATATGAGGCCAGCAACCGACTGGAAGGCCAAGGGTCTTCTAGGCCTGTTGTGCCATGGAGTAGTACCTCGCTAACACTATTGAATCTGGAGTATTCATGGATGCATGGCATAAGCACTCCTTACATCCCTATCCTGAGCTAATACTTTCCAATCATTCCTTGTAAATTCACTTCCCTCAAATCATTGTTAATGCTATTCTCCCATCTCATTCTTGCCCTACCTACTGTGCAAATTCCTACTGGCTTTCATACATGTCCCTCTCATATTCCCTATATATGCCACGTATCCAACCATCACAGTCTGCCAGAATTAACTATTCTTATTAATTTAGTTCCCCATGAAGATTATATAGCTCAATGTTATGTAGTTCCATTAATCGGTCTGTCTCTCTCTGTTAAAAAAAAATTCCTAATCACTTTATTCTCAAATACTCTTTTTTTTTTTTCCTTTTTTAAAGTAAGAAACCATTTTCCGTACCCATGTAGTATAACTGAAAGAACAACCATTTTATATGTTTTTAATTTTAACATTTTTTTTAGAGAAGTTAGGATGACAATAATCTCTGTAATTCATAATATGGAATTCATTTCCAGAGATGCAACTAATTTCTGTTTGTAACAATAATTATAATCTTCCTAGATATTTGAATTCTACCATTTCTTTAAAATTGTTAAGTGTCCATACCCAGTTAATAATGTGTTTATATATGTAACAAAATATTTAATTTATATTTACTTCCTCCATGTATTGCTGAAATTAAAACTGTCTTTCAAGGTTGGGACACTCGGAAGGCCGAGTTACATTAATCTAATGATATGATGGGTGATAAATAATAATAAAGTACCAGGAGAGTCCTTAAACCTAAATTCCAGACCAGGGTGGTAACAGGAATAATTCTCTATAAGGAAAAATCCGGGACCTCATGAACTGTAGTCAGAAGATCTGATCACAAGACCATGAGCCTGGTATTAAAATAATAATAATAATAATAATAATAATAATAATAATAATAATAATAATAATAATAATAATAATAATAATAATAATAACAATAATAACAATAATAATAATATAATAAACAGGGATATCTTTAGAATTAAGGTGCACAAGTGGCAGGTTGACCAAGAGGACAAACCCAAGAAAAACACTGGAACATCATGGACAGAAGAGAGAAAGAAAGCCCATAGTCAAAAAAATGAGGAAGATATGGAGTAAAAGGAAACACATCTAAGTACATTGCATAGTCCTAAATGGCTCATTTGCAATAAAAAAATAATAATGACAAAACAGCCTAGAACTTGATTAAATTATTGACAATTATTTCAAGTTGTAACAGGTTCAACAGTCAATAAAAAGCTCTATGTTCATATAAGATTTACTTACATCTCTATTCTTTAGTTAGGAGGCATACAGATTTAATAGTGAGTGGAGAACATATTTTTATCGACTCACCTCATATATTTTCAAATTTCTTTGATACCGACGGTTTCAGACAATATCATGTCCCTCTTCAGTCATGGCTTCCACTGAAACCGTCGGTATCAATGAAATTTGAAAATATATGAGGTGAGTCGATAAAAATATGTCCTCCACTCACTATTAATGATATAACCGCATAATGTTTACTTCCCAATATTAATTCAAATAGGCATACAGATATTCAGCCAGCAGTCATGTCCAGTTTTTATTTGCTGTCTTTTCTGACATGTTTACTACTTACAGTCTGTTACTTCCTTACACCATTTTCTCCTAGATAAAATTTAACATGACCCATTCAATAATTAATCCTTGATTCTTTAAAGTTTTTCATATTTCAGAGTATAAATGTTCCAAAATTTGTTACCACATATCGCATTGATTTTTGTTACCTAATCGTTAGGCACAGTAAATAATGTCATTATGAACTGAATGGTTTAAGAGTTTTTTAATAATTAGTATGGTAACTCATTTAAAATATTTAGGGTCGAATGTTTGAACGCATTAGACAGTAAAAGGCGTTCTCTGCTGAAAAAGTTTTATCCAAATACATTTTGCTTACTCAGAAATCTATTCATGCGATAATAATTGTAAGCTACCTGACAAGGTACCTTAAGATCATAGCTCAAGATAGAAACTTATCATGAAAATCCCGAAGAGAACCGATGGTAACCAATGTAGTTTGAAACCTTTGCAGCTTTATCCAAAATGTCGGACCTTTAAGACTTCGATCATTTTCGGTATACGCGGAGAAGAGGAATTTGATAGAGTCTACCAAAGAATTCAACTGGAAGAACAGGAGAATCGGCGTAATATTGCGTGATGCAGACATCGTTGTATACGGTATTATTTGCAGGACGCAAGCGTAAATGCGTTCCTCTATAGCAGACGAAAATAACGGAAGTGGTTTTATCACTGAGAATTCTGGGTAATTCGTTGCCAATATTACGAAAATGTCAACTTTCATGCATGACCGGTAAGTCGGCCGTTAATTCGATCTCAGCAATTGCTCACGGTGAGTCAGCTCACCAGTGATTGGAAGTAATTTGAGTAGAGACTAATGTATTTGCATGCGGCCCTTAAAATTGAGTAAAATGTATTTATTGTATTCAAACATGCAATGAGCTTCTAGTAATATACCTTCGCTGATTGGGAGGCCAGCAGAAAATTTTAATCTGGCAGACAAGACAACAAAAGATTACGAGTACTTGAGAATAAAGTTCTTAGGAACATTTTTGGATCATAGAAAGACAAACAGGTAGGTGAATGGAGAAGAACTACTTAACAGTGAGCTACATGATCTTTATATAGGAAACCAGATATACTAAGAATATTTAAGTCTCATAGACTGTATGGGCAGGACATGTGGCAAGAATTGGCAATGAGAGAGGGGCACAGAAACTTCTTGTAGGAAAACCAGAGGGAAACTCTCCGGGAGGTAGGCCATGAATAAGGAAGGAGAATAACTTTAACCATAATTTGAAGGAGGTAAATTATTCAGGGGATGATTGGGAAACAATAGTTCAGAGGCATGGAAAATCCTTATAGGAAAACCAGAAGGAAACCACCCAGTAGGTAGGTCAAGAATGAGGTGGGAGAATAACATTAACCATGATTTGAGGAAGGTAAATTATTCAGGGGATGATTGGAAAACATCAGCTCAGGATAGGATGTATGGAGGACTTATGTCTGCGGCCTGCACTGTCATGAACCTTCAGGTTCGATAGTGCCAGTGAGTTAATTATTTAGTCAAGAGAATAATAATTGATTGATAAACAGTTTTGTGGGTGTCAAGATTGTAAAGAAACAAGTATTTGTTATCAGGAGAGTCTTGAATATAGAATCAAACTTCCAATATTTTCTTACCTGTCTGACCTGATTTGTAAACAGGTCTACTTGTTTGTATGATTATCGAAAGAAATTGAGGTGAAAATATAAGTTCAGTCTCATTTGAAAAAATTGTTCCTCTGCTTGTGAACGGGTAATTTCCTTCCACTTTTAAAACATATTGTCCTGCTGAACATGAAGATGGTATCTGAAATAATGACACCATTTACATTATGGAAGATAGATTTCAAAACAAAGAAATGACTTCATATTTACATTGATGGAACCCTTTTCACCAACCAAAAGATAGCAGGTGCTGGTACTATGTGTGAACTCTTCTCATTTTATAAAACTTTAGGATGTAACACAACAAATTTTGATGGAGAAGTTGAAACAATCTATTGAACATTGCAAAAACCTATTTTATCAGGTTTCTTACTTCCAATAAGTAATGTTATTTTATAATTCAAGAGCAGCTTTTATTTGAGTAACAGATAATATTCATCTAAACATAATAAAATAGTATATTGTTGGAACATACTATGCAGATCATTTGAAAAACTTAATAATATGTGGGTTCCAGCACATTGTGACTTATTTGGAAATGAGAAATGCTGATTATCTAGCAAAGAAAGGATGCAGTGCTGTGCAGGTATCTTCACTAGATTTGCCATTTCTAACAGCTAAGAGATTAATCAATTAAGAAATTAAAATTACTGTCAAATGGGGTGATTTCACTCTGAGTTGTGATTTCAGACAGAATGCGACTTTCAGTCTTAGAAAGTTTGTCATAATGTATGTATGTGAAAATGATTTCCGTATAAAATGTTTCTGACTCTGCTTTATCTTTTGAATTTAATTTATTTTAACTTGGTGGACAACAATCACTGTTATAGTTCTTTCACTGTTGAGTATATTATTCATGCAATTAATTGTATCTGTATAAATGTAGGTTGTCCAGTGGTTCATGTGACAGATATCATGCTGTGACATGCTCAAAAAGAGCAACCTCACTCACAGAGTTTAGCAAAACTAAATATGCACATTGTGTGCACTTCCTTTATTATTATTATTATTTAAATGTGCTGATCTCTACAATAATGTAAGTGAAGTAAACTAAAGAATATATTTTAATTGAACTGTCTCCTTTTATATCTTTTTTTTTTTTTTTTTTTCCAAATGCCCCAGGTTTGTCTTTCGACATTCCTGGTTTCTCTCCTGGCATGGCATACTTGTAACCCACTTCTGAGGTTGGGGCACCTGGAAGGCAGGGTTACGTTGCCATGATGATGATAATGGTGTGCCAGGAGAGTCCCTAATCCTAAGCTTAACCTAAGATGAATATGAATGATGATGATTGCGATGGCCATATGATTTCAGGGACCGTTTGGGCCTTAAAGTTTTCCTGACATTTGTCTTACAGATGAGGAAAAACCCCGATAAAAACCTCACCCAGAAAAACTGCCCCGACCGGGGATCGAACCCGGGCCCACTGCATGACAAGGCAGCACGCTACACCACAAGGCAGCACTCTACCCGGACCAAGCGGTGGACTTCCTTTTATATCTAATGCAAGAGAAAATCTTATGTGCCACAGGTGGTTTTGGTAAAAGAAAAAACAGTTTACATCAAATTTTTTTGAACTTATAGTGAAAATTCTTTCATTTTTTTCACAAGTTAGTAAA
This sequence comes from Diploptera punctata, assembly GCA_030220185.1. Classification (NCBI taxonomy): domain Eukaryota; kingdom Metazoa; phylum Arthropoda; class Insecta; order Blattodea; family Blaberidae; genus Diploptera; species Diploptera punctata. The sequence goes on from JASPKZ010009260.1 coordinate 45,232, forward strand.
GGAGATACAGTTGGAAAAGAAGAAATTGTGAAAATTTTGCCTATCTGTTGTAAAATGTGAAATGTTGAAGACCGTTTCATTGGCACCTGGATATAATCACTGTGCTTTGTACTGTGTGATTATAAGAATTAAAATAATTTTGATTGTGTACCAATACCAATATTTTCTTTTTGTGCAGGGTATTTAATTTGTTTTTAATTCAAATTTCTATCTGAAATTATCCCATAGGAGAGGTAACATTGAACAAATGCAATAATTATATGTGTGTTCGAACTCAACCTAATTCTTGGGGGAAGTCCGGATTTTTTTATGTTGGGGACATAGAATATATTGCAAAACAAACTAAAAGAAGAATATGAAAAATGGGGACTTTACATAAACATTGAGAAAACTAAATACCTGTGTATAGGATAAGAAATGTAAACTATAAATTACAACAATGGAGAAGAACTAAAACCTAGTATTGAATGCACTTATTTAGGAACAAAATTAGACCATTTAGGTGATAACACAGTGGAAATTAAAAACAGAATCACACAAACAAAACAAGCAATAAATGCTTTAAACTCTGTTTGGTGGAGCAAGAATATTACAAAATATAGAAAATTACAAATATATCAAACAATAATTCAAACATATGGTGCTGAAGTTTGGCAAATTCCTACCAGGGAATTGAAAATAATTTTAAGTACAGAAATGGATGTTATAAGAAGATCAACTATAAAATCTATAATGTATAGAATACGAAATAAAGTTATAAGGAAAATTATGGATGTACAAGAGGAGCCGGACATCATAGACATTATAGAAAAGATAATATTACAGTATATGGCCATGTTAAAAGAATGCCAGAGCAAAGATTGCATAAAACTGTTAAGGAATGGATCCCAATGCAAAAGAGGAAGAGAGAGAAGACCGAAGGAAACTTGGATAGAAGGGGTACACGCGGCTATGAATATCACAGGATTGGAGGAAGATCAATGGATGGAGAGAGAGAAATGGCGTTTGGTTTCCGGAAGACGGCGGCAGCTGCCATGATACCGGATGATGATGATGATGAAAAATGCTACTTTTTTTATAAGAAATTATAAAAATTATTAATTCCAAGTTTCCAAAAATGTATCTTTATAACTGTTTAAATTAAAACTACTTTGTCAGTAGAATTTGCTATAACAAAGAAAATACTGTAAGTAAATTGATGAGTCATTTTTAACATCTTACCTCATATTTTATGTAAATTGATGAGTCATTTTTAACATCTTACCTCATATTTTATGTTTCTTCAAACATGGGAACTAATTTTCGAGAGAAGGATCTCTCTCATTTTCAACCGATGACTCATAATATCGGTTGAAAATGAGAGAGATCCTTCTCTCGAAAACTAGTTCCCATGTTTGAAGAAACATAAAATATGAGGTAAGATGTTAAAAATGACTCATTAATTTACGAATTAAGAACCTCATAATGTTATTTCCCATATTCAACTATGAAAAAATACTATAAATTTGTCACAAACTCACCCCATTTGACAGCATATTGTCCAATTAATTTAATGAAGTTTCTAGAAATAAAAGATGGGAATGTCTCAACAGAAAATTACTTAAAATCACTGAGTATGCAAGGAAAAGTGCTGTTGTATCTTTTAGATTAATCACAGGTCATGACTGTCCAAATATTTGCACATAATTGGAATTCTTTCTTCCTCACTTTGTCCCTTGTGCCATCTACATGAAGAGATGGATCGGGATCACCTTGAGCAACATGTACCCATTTTATCCAAATGTACAATATCATTGAAGTATTGTAGATCAAGAGAGCTGATGGTTGCACTGCCAAGTGCTTGACATTAGAAGTAAACAACATTATGGAAGTATTTTTTTCCGAATCAGGATTTGAACTAAGTCTCTACTTTTTATTTTAGTGGGGGCATGCCATAGCGTAGTGGTTAAGGCACTGCGCTACAATTCGGAAGGTCGAGGGTTCAAGTCCCTGTGGGGTCAGGATTTTTAAAGTGACCCAAACCTTCTGGCAGCACTATGGCCCTGGGGTCGACTCAGCCTCTAACGGAAATGAGTACCAGATGCTTGTTCTGGGGGTAAAGGCGGCCGTCACTCAGGGCTGACAACCCGGCTGACATCAAGTGCCAATTGTCCAGAAAAAGTGGGAGCTTTAACCTCCTACTCCCCAAGGGCCTCCCGAGGCCTGTAGTGGGAACACTTTACTTTACTTTACTTTTTATTTTAGTGTAGTCCAGGGGTTGGCATCTAAATATGAAGAGCTTTTTTAAAAATGCAGTGTACCTTGAGGACTCCTAGAAAATTCCAATTTAAATATACACACATAGGGTGTTGAGAAAATTAATTTACAATATTTCAATATTTTTTATATTACAAAACTTTGACTGGTACAACATTTTTTGCGTTCTTAAATATTTCACAAAATTGGTTTTCAGACTCCTCTTAGGTTAATTGAATGCATAAGTGATGAGAACAAAAGTTTATTTATATAAAATGGTGTTCAAAGCACCATCTATTATTTGAATGCACAATTGATATCTGATCTGTTAATTTCACTCCAGTTATTTATCAGACAAACATTTAAAACGTATAAATATGTATTTTCTTCAGGTACTGTGAACAAAGAAATAGTATATGAATATTTTACAATGATTTAAACTTCTGTGAACAAAATTAAAGGGACAAAACTGAAACTTCCATAACTCTCCAGACTGTAATGAAAGTACATGGTATTTTCTAAAAAAAAAAGTATGTACATTGAGAGTAAAAGATAGGAATGACAGTCTTGTGGGATGAATATTAAAACAAAGATTGTACTTACTCGAAGGAAAACTGTTTCTGTAGAAGAAATAGGTATATTCTGAGTCAATGAAATAACTTCGTGGCCATTTTTCTTTATTTCTATCCTTAGAAAGATGAAGAGAAAATCTACCCTTGAGTTATCTAAAAGAGTGATAGTGACTCCATACAAAGTTGCTGGATGAATTATCTTGGGTGCAATAATTATGTAAGTCCTGAAAAAAATCCAATTATATATTATAAATAAGTAATATAATAATAATAATAATAATAATAATAATAATAATAATAATAATAATAATAATAATAATAAATCTGAAAACTTTGCAACCACTCCTTCTGTAATTTAGGACACATTAATATTAAAGCTAACAAACTTTTTCAGAATTCTGAAGTTCAGTAGGATACTACAACAATGCTCTCTCTTAATTGAACCAGCTGTTTTCTTGACGTCTACATATAATTGATAGCATAATATTCTCACTTCTTTTATTAGAATTCTTTTGGGGGGGTAATTATTTGCCTTTTTTTAACATAAATACAGGACACAAATCCAGACATAAGGTTAGGAATTAAAATCTCCTACTCTGCCGAGAATCGAACCCGGGTCATGGGAGTAGAAGGTAGAGGACTCAACCGACTAAGCCACGGCGAGAGATTAATCTTATCTGAAAACAAAGAAGGAAGCAAGGTGAAGATAACACTCCTTTGCTTAAATAAGTAAATGTGTATGTGTACACATGTGCGTGTCTGCACATGTGTATGTGTGCATGTGTGCGCATGTGTGTGTGCATGCACATGTGTGTGTGTGTGCATGTGTATGTGTGTGCATGTGTGTGTGTGTGTGTGTGCATGTATGTGTACATGTATGTGTGTGCATGCATGTGTGTGTGCATGCATGTGTGTGTGTGTGTGTGTGTGTGTGCATGCATGTGTGTGTGTGTGTATGTGCATGCATGTGTATGTGTGTATGTGATGTATGTGTGTGTGTGTGTGTGCATGCGTGCGTGTGTGTGTGTGTGTGTGTGTGTGTGTGTGTGTGTGTGTGTGTGTGGTGGTGTGTGTGTGCAACGTTGACTATTAAATTTGAAAGTAGTAATATCACAATCAGCTGTTCTCTGTCCAAAATTGTTCATGTCTTTAGGGGTGCACCCACAAATGTAACACAATTGTGATTACGATTCTGTCACGGCACTACAAATTTTACCATCCACCATCGTAAACAATAATGTTGAGAAAACTGTAATGACTATCCCATCTACTATAACCGGAGTAGGTCTAAAGATCATAAATTTGCTTTTCTATTCCATTTATATTCATCATCGACATCACTATGGTTTCCTTCGGCTGTAAAACTTTAATAGGCCGACAGAATCTGGTAGATGAAGGTCTTGGATTATGCCAGAGGATAGTGTGATCTGATTTATATTTGCAAGACACCTGCAGAGGAACCAATGAAATAACAAACATATCAGAATCACTGTCCCCCTCATCCGGAGCACTAAATGTTTGTTTGTATTGATATGACCACTACTGCCATCACATCCCCATTTGAATACAATTTCATAAACTTTATTTCATGATTCGACAACTCTTTTCAATACTTCCTGCTGCACCAACACAAGCTTTTGTATGGTATGATCGACTACAGCCTGTAACCTTATTTCTGCTAAAATACCTGTCATTTGAATATGATCTTGGCAAGGGTAGGGTAACAATTTTGCTTCCCTAATAGTATTATAGGGTAGGTAAATATCACAACCTCTCTTTTTGGCACCTAGTCTCATGTTAATATATAGACATTTTGTTAATATATTATCAACAAAAAAGACAATGTTTCGTCCGGCGTATAAGATTGAACAAGGTTTGTAAGCTTTCTTATATTTTGAAGCTCTTTTTGGGGTTGTTTGTGTAATTTCTTTCAAAACACCAGCAGCATCCTGTTTATTAGATGACCGTAGTGACACAGGAGCATGTTCATTGCGAGAGAATTCCTGCGTAAGTGAATGAACTATATATATTTTTTAGTTCTTATTCCAGTCTCTTCGAAAGATATTTTGGATCTTCCAATCCCAGGATTTTCCAACGACTGACATTTTACATTCACTTCTAGCCTATCAGAATATTTCAGTAGAAATCTATCTTTTTTTCTCGTGCACAACTTCATACGTCTGGAAAATTCGGCTTTTTAATATATTTTAAAACATTTTCTGGACATTCCCCTAACTCTAATTTATTCACTATATAAACACTTATTGCATCTATCGAACACTTTTCTTCATCCTAGTACTTCTACCTGAGGGCAGGTCTTTCATTGCAATCATAGCATTTTCATGCTACGCTTTGCAGCTTTACTAGGGAATTATAGGTGTGGTAGCTTCTCGTTGCTTTCCACACCGGTGAAGGATGACGACGATAATGATGAATATGATGGCCGAATGATTTTCGGAGACAGTTGGGCCCTAAGCTTCCTAAAATTTGTCTTACAGGCGAGGAAAAATCCCGAGAAAAACCTCACCCAGGAGCCTGTCCCGACCAGGAATCGAACCCGTGCCCGCTGCGTGACAAGGCAGCACGCTACCTCAAGACCACAGCGGTGGACACTTTTCTTCACATAATAATAATAATAATAATAATAATAATAATAATAATAATAATAATAATAATAATAATAATAATAATAATACTGCTTTATTTTAGCTGGCAGAGTTAAGGCCATAAGGCCTTCTCTTCCACTCAACCAACGAATAGTAGAATTATAGAAAAAAATTGCATACTAATTACAATTTTAAGATAATAAAATACAGACTAAACAAAATACAATGGTGATGTGATCTAATACTAGCTAATACTAACAAAAACACGGAATATAATAACATTAAAATAATATAAAATAAAGTATATTAGGTCAAACAATTCTCTGTGCGTAACGGTAGGCCTCGGCTGCCGGCCACCCCCTGCAGTAAGAAAGCTAAATAAAAAAAACACGTGTATTTAATATAATATCTGGTTGTATAGAAACACGTTAGATATATCAATGAAAAGTACAAACCTTGAAGTAAAGTATCCATATAGAATAAGAAGAATAGCTCCCTAAACTTTAACAAAGTATATTTACTTTCCACCGCTCAGAATACCACTGGGGAGCGGACCAGTTTTCTTAGCTATCGGCAACTTCCGATGTTTATACTCTTCATAAACTTTAGAATTCTACCCTCCTTTGCAGATAAGTGAACAACAGCCATCTGGCAATTAAATTAGAGTGAAGAAAGATGAATTGGTGAGGGTTGGTAAAATACTTTTTACACGCTTTATATTAGCTTGACCTGTATCTATCTATGTAACTGAATCTTTCAACGCGTTTTTCAGCCACTTAAAATAATTGGATCAACTTGAAATTTTGTATACTTGTGAAGGACCCGTGACAATACAATAATTTCATATTTATTTTCTAAAATCCTGGCCAGAATCATCAGAAAATCAAAAAAAGTGTCTTTTTATTTATGTAACGGAATCTTTGAACACGATTTTCACCCACTTAGAAACATAGGATAGACTTGAAACTTTGTGTACTTGTAAAGAACCCGTGACAATACAATAATTTCATATTTATTTTCTAAAATCCCGGCCAGAATCACCAGAAAATAAAAAAAAAGTGTCTTTGTATTTATGTAACGGAATCTTTGAACACGATTTTCACCCACTTAGAGACATTGGATCGACTTGAAACTTTGTATACTTGTAAAGGACCAGTGACACTACAATAATTTCATATATTTCTAAATTCCTGGCCAGAATCATCAGAAAATAAAAAAAATTAAAACTGGTATAATAGGTTACGGGCTTGTCGAGTTTTTAGTCAATCGTTGTAAGAGCTCAATTGGTAGAGCGGTGAACTAGGGGTACATAATTTCAGTAATGCATAGGTCGCTGGTTCTAGTCCGACTGGAGAGGACTTTTTTAGAAGAGTAATACTTTTAGCTCATATTACATTAGTATGGAATTTAAAGATATTTACATTCTTATCTTATTCTGTAAAATATTAAAATTAAAAAATAAATAATAGTTTTTAAAAACTAAAACAGCACGCTTTATTAGAAAACCAAACTCAAAAATGAAAAATAATTTTAATTTCCAACACGCTTGGGATAAATTTAAAGTGGTCAACAAAAGAATCATCTGCAACACATATAAAATAAAACTAGAATTATCAACAAAAAGAAAATAATTTTACCATCAAAAGCGTGAGGTGCTTTTTATGATTTTTATATGTTCTTCTTAGAGACTTTACTTTTACCAATATCTGTTTATTATCAAATATATTACTTGATATAGAGCACCCCACGATTTTGATGGTAAAATTATTTTCTTTTTGTTGATAATTCTAGTTTTATTCTATATGTGTTGGAGATGATTCTTTTGTTGACCACTTTAAATTTATCCCAAGCGTGTTGGAAATTAAAATTATTTTTCATTTTTGAGTTCGGTTTTCTAAGAAAGCGTGCTGTTTTAGTTTTTTAAAACTATTATTTATTTCCAGCTAGATTTCGTTATCTGGCCCACTGTGCAGCGATGAGAGGCGAGCATCTAATCGCTTGCGCCACGGAGCCGCCAGTCTGAAGGAATACTAATTATTATTTTGAAAATGCAAAGCTGTTAAAGCATTTTTCCTTGTTAATAATTCGAATTAAAAAAATATATTAAAATCTAATTTAGCGAATAGCTACTTATGCATGCTATTTAGATAACATTTAAGGCAATTCTGAATAATTATACATCCATTTACCAAACATAATAACTTGTGCTAATTAGAAGTTCTGTAAATGATCCACTTGATTCTAGTAAATCAGTAAAAATATTCCTAGCGATTATAACTATTATTGACCTGTTAAGAGTTTGGTTCATCCAAAATGTTTATTTATAAACATTCAACAATAGAAGTACCACAACTAAATAATTGCACATTTCCTTCCTTCGACTAGGATTACTTAATTAACTGAAAGGAAATGTGTTGTTAGTTTTGAATTCTATTGTAATTATTGACACATGTTACGTTTTTGCATGCATCAATCGATAAATTTCTGGAAAACTGTAGTTGAATCAATTTGTTCACTTTATGCTTAACCATCAAAATTGGTAAATTAGGTAATTTCAAAAATAGAATTATCCTTTTACTATGTAAAAAAGTATTAAGTTGTCATACGGCATAAATAATGATCACCAAGCCATTTAGAATCGCTAGGATTTTCCCTCAACCCTCTCTTCTGTAATAACATGCTCGTTGAAATCACGAAGAATTGCGGATACAAATTGTGAAATTGCACAGGCATAATTTTGTTCTAACAGATTTCAAATTTCCTTACCATGGTGGTAGGCTCTAGCATACGAAAATGGACACAAATTTACTAGATTATAATTCTACAAAAGTCAGTACTCTTCAAGTTTATTTCATTATTATTTATAGACCTTTAACGTCTAGGTCTAACGAGTACAGGATATTTTATGTACATATATATAGGGTAAGCTGGATTTTCTATTATGGTTTCTTCTGAATAAATTAACTGATTTTAATACTGATACTCATGGGCTAATTGTCAGCGTTTCTGACTACAGTTCATGAGGTTCCAGGTTCGATTCCCGGTCAGACCATAGGAATTTTTACTTAAAGGGAATTATTCCTGTGGTTGCCCATAGTCAGATATTTATCTTAAGGAAATCTCCTGGCGCTTCATTATCATTTATTACCCCTTATATCATCGGGATAAAGTAACTCCGCCTTCCGGATGCCCCAACCTAAGAAATGGATTGCAATTCCGCCAATGCTAGGGGAGAAAGTGGATAGTGAACTACCTCATGGAACCACTATTTGTAAATTAGTGAAAACATTTCGCTCGACCGGTAGTTCTTAGACAAACAACGAAAAAAAACCTCATTTTGACAGAGGAGAAATTGAACGAAATTGATGCAAATTTTTAACATTATTTTACCCTTTTATAAAGCACTGTGCAATAAATTTACTCAAGTACCGACAAAAGAGAGACATCGCTATAGTTATCCGGATTGTTAACTCCTCTCTTGTCCTTATAAATAGGATGCTATGTTGATGTGAACCATTCATCTGGAAAGCTCCCCTTCTCAAAAATTTTGTTAAAGATACCCGCTCAGTGTCCTGTCAATTTATCGATTATCAAGGCCTCTTTATAGAACTTGATCGGCAAACTGTCTAAACCAGGAGATTTTCCTTTGTAATACATATTAGACTAAATATAATTAGAATTTTGGATGAGATGCTCGAATAACACCCTTCACTTCCCTCTTCCTCATCTCGAGTATTAATACGTCATGACTAGAGTCCGGATTTGTATGTACTAAAAGGTAAGATTGCAACGTAGTATAATGAAAAGTTAGAATTATGGCTCTCTTTTGTTTTGATTCCATACACAAACAGTTGAATAGTATAATGAGAAGTAAGACTTCTGATTGTCTTTTATCTTGGTTTCACACACAAACAGTTGAATAATATATACTATCTGCATTGCAATCTTATCTTTTCATCATCATTCGGGGATTAAGCCTGTTGGCTCGTTCCGGTTTCATCTTTAAGCCTGTTGGCTCGTTCCGGTTTCATCTTATCTTTTATTAGAAAAATTCTGACTCTAGTCATGACTAATTAATAACATCCGCAGTCCCATCCAAGTTCCCATCTGCTCCACAAACACACTTTAGAAATGAAAGACCCATATTTCTCATGTAATCTTATTTATTTTTTTACAATATCTAATTTCCCTGATTAATTTCAAAATTTTGGTAACATTCCTTCCTTCATAACCTGATTCTCTCCAAGATTTTGTTCTTCCAGTTTTCTTGGTTCTAGTCGTTATATCTTATATTGGTTCCTCAACCCCATGTACACTCTCAGTCTAATGCCTTCTGCGCTCGCCGTTTTCCTCCCTACATGCATAAACGTAAGCATATCAATCCTCATATTGTTTATGCCCTGATTTTACTCTGATCTGCATACTTTTCCCCCTTCCACATCACTAATCTTTATTTCTTCACTTTTCCTTCGCACTGCGTATTACCTCCAATAACGATGAATCTAGTTTGATAAGCAATTCATATTCCTTACCCTCTTTCCACCAAAAACCGTTTTACAGTTCTAGTACCTCCGCTCTTCTTGTCTGAAAACCCCCAACTTCCCTTCTTTCTTTCTTGTTCTTCTCCTCTCTTCCTCATTATTCAAATTCTAATTGAACTTTGATAGGTGAGTGGTGCAATTCGATTCTGTCCGCTACTTCAAATGTTGCAATTCTGGAAATAAGATTCTGTGAAATCCACTATAATATCGCTTATGAATGTTAGTTCACCTTCCACATCTTCCCCGTATTTTCAATTCAGTATTTCTTGACTATAAAATGTCACAAAATGACAGAAATTGTCTCTCATATATATTAATAACCCTATCTTTACTAGCACGAAATCCCTTTCTTAAATCTTCCTCCGCTTCGTATACCCCAACAATTATATTTTCTCCGCCAATATACATTAACTGTACCTAAATGCATTTATTTCACAATTTCATGGCAACTAATCTGGAATCACAGTATACGTTAATTAACACTAGATATGCAAGGACAGATGCGGTGGGAGAAAATTGGAAGCATCCGGAAAATAAAGTTTATTTAAATAGAAGTGCAAAATGGGGTGAAGCAAGGATAGGACAAGAAGTCAGCCATAAAAGACAATTAATTCATTGTATGAAGTTATTTAATGAATAGTTACTACTATTATTTAAAGATAGGGGAGACACGGATAATTTGGCAGTATGGGTAATTTGGCAGTATTTTATTGTGAAATTATTTTCCAACGTATCGTAACGTATTTGACGTAGTTTTAATGATTGCCACAAGATGTCAGGAACGCTTGGACCTGTGTGATTTTTTTTTAGAACTATTTGAGCACCCTCTACCGAGATGGAGACGATCTACATTAGAGTTCGAGGTATCTACAGAGTTGTAGCAAGACTGTTTGTCGTTGGTAGCAAAGTTTTATTTTTCGCTGTAGTGGAAGGTGTTATTTCAGTGTGCAATATTTCAAGTTGTTCAGAAAACTCCACTGAATCAGGTAAGTTAAAACAAGTTTCATTATTGTCAATTGTTGGAGAGTAAAATCCTAGATTCTGAGGTTGTTTTCTTAGCATTTTTTGGTTGATTATTCTACTTTGAGGAACCAATGGAAAGCAAATCCCGTCACTTCCTGCCATCTGACGTTAAAAACAGACATTATCTCCACATTTTTGCACTCGGATATTATGCTACAGAGTTTACTTTCAATTGTTGTGCTTGGTATGTTGCAGATATGTCAGGGGAAAGGGGTAAATATGCCAAATACTCCAGGGATGATTTAAAAAATTCAGTAGAAAAAGTATTGAAGGAAGGCTGGTCCGTTTACAAAGCTTCCAAAGAGTTTAATGTCCCTTTTAATACTCTGAAGAGATATTTGAGTATTTCGTCAGGACCCAATGACATTCCAGATGTGAAAATGGGACGACCTATTGTTCTGAGTGTCGAGGAAGAGCAGAATCTAGTGGGTTATATTTGCAAAATGCAGAAACTAGGATTTGGATTGACGGCTACCGACGTACGAAAGCAAGCTTTCAACATCGTGTCCACTAGTGGACGAAAAAAATCCGTTCAACCTTGAGGAAGGCTTAGCTGGATGGGACTGGTGGTACTCATTTCGTGATCGGTATGGACTTGCAATGAGGTTACCCGAAAATCTCTCCGTTAACAGAGCTGCAGCAACAAATAGAATCTTTATTGACGAGTTTTATGACAAGCTCTACTCCTCAATGGGGAAACACAATCTGCTGGATAAGCCGAATCGTATTTGGAACTGGACGAAGCTGGCTTCTCTTATGTGACGAAGCCTGGAAAAATTGTGTCCCCGAAAGGTCTGAAACGTGTGTATCAGCAGGCTCCGGCAGAACGAGGTGAAACTACCACGCTTCTGCTAACTGCCAATGCTAGTGGCCAAGCAGGGCCTTATATGATCATTTTGAAGGGTCAGAGACTGAGCAACGAATTGAAAGCCAATGCTCCAGCCAATTCCATGGTCTGTGTGTCAAAAAATGGCTGGATTAATTCAGAACTTTTCCTTCAGTTCCTGAAATATTTTGTAGAATCTATTCCCGCTGCCAGACCTGTAATCCTCATTATGGACTCCCATGCAAGCCACGTATCCATGGAAGCTCTGAAATTCAGGGAGGAGAATGACCTGATTTTTGTAACCTATCCTGCACACACGACTCACTTGCTGCAGCCTCTTGACGTCTGTGTATTCGGCCCCATGAAAGCAGCATGGAGGAAGCAGGTGAAGGAGTTCATGAAGAAACATGGACGAAAGCCCGTGAGAATGATTTTTATGAACTATTTCTACCTGCGTTTGATGATGCAATCTCAGTAAAGAACATCAAAAGTGGGTTTCGTACCACAGGAATTTATCCATTCAATAAAAATGTTTTGCCTGATCAAACATACGAAGCAGGGTTGCTACATAATGATACAAGGGATCTCCAAGATGAGGTTTTCCCCATGCCTCAACCATTTCAATGTGTTCGACAGAGGCAATCAGCTGCAGCAAATTGTCGTGTATTTGATTCTGCAACACCTGGGTCATCCACCAGTAATTCTGAACAAATTACGGTGGCTGAACCTCTTGATCCGGTACCTGAACCTCAAGGTCCGATTCCCGAACCTCAGGATCCGGTACCTGGATCTGAGCAAACAGTGCCTAAGCGAAAAAGACGACTGCATTTCACTGAGAAAAAGTCCATCGAAAACAGCAACTCAGACTCTTGCGGAATATGTGGTGGCTTTTTCTCAAACGACAAGAGCGGGGAAACCTGGATTCAGTGCCTAAACTGTCAGAAATGGTACCATGAAGAGTGTGAAGGCATGAGACGATACAGAAAAAAATTCAAGTGCAATGAGTGTAAATTACAAAATTAATAGGAACAAACTACACTTTTAACACAATACTGCCAAATTAAACTTATAGTATTGCCAAATTATACTTAACTATTGCCAAATTATACTTATATTCAGTGATGGAATAAAATGCATTTTATATTTATTTTAAAAAAGATGATGCGGCCAAATTTGCACATTTTATTGATTAGAACCTGACATATATTTTACAGTAATTGCGATCGAATTTCGATAATAATAAGTTACCTAAAATCAATAAAATGTGCAAATTATTGCCAAATTACCCTTGTCTCCCCTATATAAGCGTGAATAAAATAAGCGGAAATAAATTAAACATAGGCTTCATTCTGGAAATGCATGTTATTACGCATTACAGAGACTTGTCGTCCCAACTCCTTTCAAAAAACGTTAAATTGAAAATATATATATATATATATATATATATATATATATATATAACTTATTCTACCAGTTATATTATATGGATGCGAAACATGGACTCTTACTTCAAGGGAAGAAAGAAGATCACGAGATGAACAGACAGGTGAATGGAGAAGACTGCATAACAGTGAACTACATGGTCTTTATACGAAACCAGATATAATTAGAAAGTTAAGTTTTGTAGACTGTGAGGGCAGGACATGTGACACGAATGGAGTGAAATACGTGCATGGAAGCTTTTTATAGGAAAACCAGAAGGAAAACGCCCAAAAATGATGTGGGAGAATAACATTAACCAAATCTGAGGGAAGTAGATTATACAGGGAATGATTGGAAAACATTAGCTTAGGATAGGGATGTATGGAGAGCTTATGTCCGCGCGGCCATGAACCTATGGGTTCGATAGTGCCAGTGAGTTAGTTATATAAAGTTTCAACTGGAGATAATGTGATAGACAAGAGGAAGATCTATCTACTTCTCATGTTAATACATCAAGTTAAAACTCAATATGAATAGGCCTACAACTAAATATGCAATGCAAAAGATTCTGAATAACTGGCGACTGGAATTCTGGTCTTCTTATATCTTTTAACTCAAAATGCATTTCCGTTAATATCTTTCCCTTTCAAACTTAGTATTTTCTTATAATTTACTCATTTTATATTGATTTTATACATTCTTTGCTCAATTCCACCAGATTGTCTTCTAAAATTGGTGGAACTGTAACAGAATTCTGGGGTTGCGGCGCCTGGAAGGAGGGATTACGTTATCCCAATAAGATAGGTGATAAATGATACGAAGCAATATTCTTCAATTTTAAATGGCATATTTACTACATTAATGATTTTGATATATTACAGAAGAAATCTTGGGCAGGAAGACATGAATACATTTTTAATTCATCTGTCTCTTTGTTGACCTTGTTTCAGTTCCCGAAGATTATAAAGAAATTTGCATCACTGTTAATGCTAATAAAACGAAACTGATAAAATCTGTAGTAATTAATATTTTAATTTACTATCCACTCTTATTTCAAACATGTATTAAGTTTCACTTAGCATACAATAATATTAGCATAAACACGTGCCATAGAATTAATCTTCAATCTTTATGCTTCACTCTCTTGTAAATTATTCCATAACAGAGAATTACATGTATTACACTCCGTTATTACTGTTTGTTATTACTATTTTCGTAAGTGTCTTAAGATTTTAAAATTTTTAGACACTTAAACATTGTATCTTATGCCGCATCTCCTCCATGGTGCGAAGGCCTAGAACACCCTTAGCCTACTAACCAGCTGCTGGCCTCACATCCACATGTATTAATCACAGAGGTAGATGATCATCCAACCAGTGTATGGGTTCTTGACAATTAAATGTGGTAATTTAATAATGTATTAAATCCATAGTAATTCTGCCCGAAGGCAGGTTCTTCACTGCAATCATAGCATTTACATGCTATGCTTGCAGCTTTACTAGGGAATTCTAGGTGTGGTAGCTTCCCGTTGCTTTCCACACCGGTGAAGGGTGATGATGAGGATGATGATGATAATGATAAGGATAAGGATGATGATGATGATGACCATATGATTTCGGGGACCGTTTGGGCCTTAAAGTTTTCCTGACATTTGTCTTACAAGTGAAGAAAAACACCGATAAAAGCCTCACCCAAAAAACCTGCCCCGACCGGGGACCGAATCCGGGCCCGCTGCGTGACAAGGCAGTAGGCTACCTCGAGACCACAGCGGTGGACAATGTATTAAATAAGGTACTTTAATTGCATATTTAACCATAGACTGTACATCTCCTAATAGACTAACAATCCATGTACAATTAATTAGATAGAAATAAGAGTTTTGGTAAAATTAATGGAACTGCTATTGACCATTTTTTGCACGAGCGGCAATATTAAGTTTGACATATCTTTAGAATTATCGTAGATTGTTATTACAAGGGCTCGAGGAAAAATCCCCATTTTTTATGTTTAAAAACGAGGCCCAACACGGTACCGGTATGTATACATTTTGTCGTTATTGTAGTCCAGAAAATGGTGGTTTATTCGTCTTTTTTTTGACGTTTTTTGTTTTATTGGTCCTTTTTAAGCCTTTTTAGGACTTCACGGTTTTTTTTTGTAAATTTACCTTCTTTTGATTACGTATAATCCAAGAATTTGCAGTCTTCTTCTTATAAAAACACTGTCTAATTTTAATTTCCCAAGACTTTTCACATTCCAAACACTTTTGTTCCACAAGAAACTATTGAACCCTCACAAAATATCCCGTTATTTTTAACCAGCCTACTGACCGCCTGAACTATTGTATTTCGACTTCAAATTTTCTACGAAATTGCCACTTTGTGACAGTGGTGATGACTATTGTGATATACTGTAATGCCAACTGAGGTAAGTTTTCCAAAGTTCAATTTGTGTTATTCTAGTGTAGTTAAGCCAAATAATATTATAACTTATAATTTATAAGCATATTATGCTTCTAGTTATATACCAGTTTAAATTTAAATCTCTTTTTCCAATTCGTCTCCTTTAACAAGCTTGGGTCAAGAGCAGTCCTTTTACATCTTCTTTGAGACTTTTTAGTAAGGTAAGTCCTCACAACAGGTTACTGGCCTGATGTGAGCAAGTCCTACACATTTAACTATCTCGGATACCAAGTTACATACGAAGAGAAAAAAGATTTTAGTAAAAAAATTATAAAATTTAACAGAGTAACAGGAATTATAAATAATATTTTCAAGCCAAACACAGTACAGCAACACACACGAACTAGAATTTACAAAACCCTGGCCAGACCTATATTATGTTACGGCAGTGAGGCCTGGACAATTTGCAGTGTAGATGAACAAAGACTAACTGCGGCAGAAATGAAATGTATGAGGCATACTGCGGGTTATTCAAGAATAGACCATAAAAGGAATTATGAGATTCTCAAAGAATTACAAACAGAATCAGTCATGGGATATGTACAAAAATACAAAAACAACTGGAAATCTCACGTAAGAAGAATGAGCAGAACAAGAATACCACGTCAAATCTTAAATTACCAGACAAGAGAGAGATCTTTGGGCAGACCCTTCAAACGCTTGATTGAGACCGTAGCAGACCACTAGGTCTATCATATGAAAGGAAGAAGAAGAAGAATTTAAATCTCTTTCTGCAGCATATCCATTGCGGGTTCGCAAAATTCATTCTATGCTGGAAAAATCGTTCATTCAAAATTCTCCAAGAACTTTCTTTTTAATGAACACAGAATTTCTTTTAAAACTATGTTGAATTAAAAACATACAAAGTATGATAGAAGAAGATGAAGCATTTTTGGCAATGTGTGTTGCACTTCAGTAGAATGTTGTACTTCTTGAACTTAATTTTATTATATTCATTAAAACGCAGTTAAATTAAAATTTGTTTAATTTGAAATGCTTCTTTATGTACTTTTTTTCAGTTTTTAGGTATTTTTTGGGAAATATGTAGGTCTTTTTAAAGGTCTTTTATAGGCATTTTATAGGTCCTCAACTTCCGAGCTCTAGTTATTACAAAGGTGTAGGCCTACATATTTTCCAGTGACAAATGACGTACAAATCTTGAGTGCGCCTTCCTTCGAAAGGATGGGTAAAACCATGAGTACCGTGTCTAAATTTACGGAACATAAACAGACCTCAAGTCCGAAATAAGAGGTCTGTGAGCAAAATTTGTTGATCATTTCATGCCCAGCTTTGAATTGCAACGATAATTGCCTTATCTGTTAAAGAGATTCGTTAAATAAAATGTCAATTAGAAGATTTTAAAAAATCAGTAAAAAATGTCGAATTCACGAATTCAGTAGTCGAGAGGTTAAATATCTCAGATAACATTTGAAAGTTTTTACTTTCAAAGGGGTTATGTATTTTTTGTATTAGATCTCTCCAGATTTCGTTAAATGGCGAGGGATATACTGCATGCGAATAGTAAATTACACAGGCTTCCTGTATTCCGATTATACTCTGATAACTTATATATGTAGCTATTGAAAAATGTAATTTATTTTTCAGAACATTAGTTCGATCAATGTGTTAAAAAATTGACCTATTTAATTTTACTTATACCAAATAAGATTTTAATATATTTATATTTTTTTATTAGGAATATTCCACAATACAGTGTTTCTCCTTCAACCCAAAGTGATTTGTCGCCATAGATTCCTGTCTGAAGCTTCTTCTTTCCTCAAATCTCTAGCTTCCATACTTCTCCCGACTCCATCTATCAAATGTTCTCTAGTCTGCTTCTTCCACCTCTTCCATTAGCTTTCCAATCAAGGATCTTCTCTGATATTCTATTTCTTCCATTCTTATGAGGTGTCCATATCATTCCAAATGTTTTTCTTCTATTTTTTTTTTCAACTTGCATAATTTCTCTTATTGTGCTGTTTGTGACTTTATCCCTTCTTCAAATTCTTATCGATCGCCTCCAAAAATTAATTTCTACTGCTAAAAGCTTGTTTTCTACTTACTGTCTAAGTTTCGGACCCATATAGTAAAATACTTCGTAACAGAATTTGAAATATAGTTTTCTTCGTTATGTATATTTATATTCCAAAGCACTGAGTTCAACATATCGTACTAATGGTTCTTCTTCCATCAGTTATTCTTCTTTCAATTTCTGTAGTTGAATTCTCATTTTTGTCTAAAATAGATCTTAAATATTTAAATTTTTTTAACATTATGTGTTCTTCCTAAATTACATTTAACTCATCTGCTATAAGCTATTTAAAGTAATAAAAATATCCAATAGTGGATTATTACATATGCGGAGCATATGATAAAATTGTGTTAGTATGGGCCTAGAAAGTTACTGCATGAACCAAAATAATGCCCTATACCATTCTATGGTCTATGAAAGAATGAAAGTTCGATGATTTCCAAAACATAGAACTAGAAATCAGCTATCAGAAGATGTTAGCTGAAGTTCTAAATCGTTCATATAGTATTTCAAAAGATTCGTTGTGCCTTTATGACAGCGATGGAAACAGGCCTTCTTCGTTAGTAATTTTTATTTAATGACGCTCTTGAACAACAAAATTCATTGCATCACAATTCAAATATGGGCGTGAAAAGACAGAAATTTCGCTTAGAGGCTTCTCAAATGTACTGGTCTGGTGCCACTGACTGATGCACGTACGTAAAAGGAATCCTGCAATTAAACTGTCAACCTGCAATTCCAAACACGAATTGAAGCGTTGTGGTCTCTAGGTAGCGTGCCGCCTTGTCATGCAGCGGGCCCGGGTTCGATCTCCGGTCGGGACAGTTTTTCTGGGTGAGGTTTTTATCGGGGTTTTTCCTCACCTGTAAGACAAAGTCAGGAAAACTTTAAGGTCCAAACGGTCCCCGAAATCATATGGCCCCTAGTAAAGCTGCAAAGCATAGCATGAAAATGCTATGATTGCAGTGAAAGACCTGCCCTCGGGCAGAATTACTACGGATGGATGGATATACTTATTTACTCACTGTACTATCAAACCCGTAAGTTCATGGCTGCGCGGACATAAGGTCCCCATAAATCCCTATCCTGAGCTAATGCTTTCCAATCATTACTTGTATAATCTACTTACCTCAAAGCATAGTTAATGTTATTCTCCCACCTCATTCTTCATCTACCAACTGGGCATTTCCCCTCTGGCTTTCCTATAAGAAGCTTCCATGCACGTCTTTCATTTCCCATACGCGCAACATGTTCTGCCCATCTCAGTTTATGAGACTTAACTGTTATTATATCTGGCTTCCTATAAAGACCATGTAGTTCATTGTTATGAAGTCTTCTCCATTCACCTGTCTGTTCATCTCTCTTTGGTCCAACAATTTTCCTAAGAACTATATTCTCAAATACTCGTAATCTCCTTTCCTCCCTTAAAGGAGGAGTCCATGTTTCGCACCCATCCTAATATAACTGGTACAATAATAGTTTTATATATTTTCTGTTTAACGTTTTTTTGAAAGGAGCTATATATATATATATATATATATATATTAATTTTCATTCTTCAATTATCTCAAACATATTATTGCCGACTTTAATTCTTTCGTTTTTAATGTCATTCCTATTCTTGATTTAATTCCTGTTCTGTGCCAGAAGTCCATTTCTGTAGGCAATAATTTGTTTCGATATCCAATGTTCAGGATTCCTTCCCATATAACATAGAAGTGACATTTTCAACCAAACATTTATGCATTACTTTTTTCCTTAATTTAAGATGACCATACTCTATGGGATTGAGTTCATCACGCCAATTATTTTATTATCTTCGCAGATTTGTTTCCTCTATTTCGGCTTAACATCCTCCAAGTTCTAAACTAGATCCATAATATTTAATTTCTTCTCGTCCAACTTTTCACCATGTTTGAATTCCAATATTCAGTTTTCTTGAAAGTAATATTCATCATATTCTTCAACTAATTTCCTTTTAAAAAATAATACTTTTATAAAACAAAATTATAAAGTTCGTGGGTGACCACGTGCATTAACGTTACCGCATAAGATGACGAAAAAAAGTTTATATGCTAAAATAATTGAATATTACATCACTGTATACAGAAACTGAATTCAAAGTATGTGAGCGAATAATAATAATAATAATAATAATAATAATAATAATAATAATAATAATAATAATAATAATAATAATAATAATAATAATAATAATAATAATACCTAATAAAGTATGCATTACTACTTTATAAAGAAATAGCATTTTTACATGTTTTACTAATTGCTTCATTATAATATTCACAATACGTATTCTATATAATTGATTTATTAATTCATTAATAATTAATCAATTGAGTTGGTGTTTACTTGATGAAAATCCATATCTATTAATTAAATAAAAATAAAACGTAGTTTTATTTGATTTTCATATTTATTATATAATTCAGTGACAGCTGTTTCGGTACACTGTACCTTCTTCAGACATGTTAACAAATTATTATCATTAATAATTAATTAGCCTAAAATAAAATAAGGAAAAAGGCAACTAAATAATATAGTGGTTCCCTGGTTTCCCACAATTGTTCCAATTATGCTGTGCTTATAAGGAACCTGAAAGTTTTCAGATGGTTTTACGTAAATTAATTAATAACAAAATAGGCCTATTTTGGTGATCATACAATTTTATAAAATGCAATATCACATTCAGGAGATAAAATGAAAGGAATTACCATACCTATAAACATTTTAGAGACCTACACTACTGTACAATATGTCTCACTAAATAACAACATAAATCTGTGACATTCCAACATTTCCAATTGCAAAAAAACTTTCCTTCTCTTTTGTCACTGTTTTCTTATTATGCTATAATTATTAATTAAACCACAATGAGAAAATGCTCTTTAGATTTTATAATAATAATAGTAATAATAATAATATCCCTGAAAAAATTACTAGTTATAATAAAAGTTTGGGAATTATTAATCAAGTTATGAAACCATCCCTTGTACAAAGAAAACGCCAGACTACGTTTATATAACACTTTGGCTAGACCAGTGTTGACCTATGGTAGTGAAGCATGGACACTAAAAAGATAACAAGAAAGCAGAATAACGGCTTGTGAAATGGGATTCATGCGCAGAACAGCGGGTTACACCAGATGGGATCGGAAAAGGAACACCGATATCTTAAAAGAATTTAAGACTACGCCAATTTTGGAATATATTAAACAGTATCAACTAAATTGGAAACACCATCCCCAAAACTGTTTATAATTATATACCAAGAGGACGAAGATCTCTGGGCCGTCCTATGAAACGCTGGGGGGAAAATTTTCTATAGGATCTTAACAGGCCTTGGCCTAATACTTGGAAGGAAGAAGAAGAAGAGGACGACAATAATAATAATGATAATCATAATAATAATAATAATAATAATGATAATAATAACAGTAGGCCTAATGATAACAATAACAATAATAATAGTAATGATAATAATAACAATAATAATAATGATCATGTAGAAGATTTCCGGGCTATTGACCGTGGTCTTGAGGCTTGTAGTTCCCCGACGTTTCGCCAGAGACTGCGTCCGGCATCCTCAGGGTTGTCTTGACTTTGCCTCAACACCACGGCCAACAGCCCGGAAATTTTCTACAAGATCATAATAATAACTCCGGCCGTGAAAGCCTAAGTCAATATAATAATAATAATAATAATAATAATAATAATAATAATAATAATAATAATAATAATAATAGTAATGATGATGATAACAATAATAATAATAATAATAGTAATGATGATAATAATAATAATAATAATAGTAATGATGATGATAATAATAATAATAATAATAATAATAGTAATGATGATGATGATAATAATAATAATAATAATAATAATAATAATAATAATAATAATAATAGTAATGATGATGATGATAATAATAATAATAATAATAATAATAATAATAATAATAATAATAATAATAATAATAATAATAATAATAATAATAATATGTAACATGCCCAACGGGTAAAAGAAAATTGACTACTGAATCTTGTGCCACGTTAAATCGAAGTGTTTATATTATACCTGATTCTAGCTTATATAAGTACATAAATGGATGTTTTAAGAAGATCAGCTGGAAAATCTAGAATGGATAGAATACGAGATAAAGAAATAAGGGAAATTATGGGTGTACAAGAGGAGCCGGACGTCATAGACATTATAGAAAAGAAAAGATTACAGTGGTATGGCCATGTCAAAAGAATGCCGGAGCAAAGATTGCCTAAAATTGTAATGGAATGGATCCCAATTGAAAGGTGGAAGAGAGGAAGACCGAAGAAAACTTGGTTAGAAGGGGTAAAAGAAGCTATGAATATCAGAGGATTGGAGGAAGATCAATGGATGGACAGAGAGGAATGGCGTTTGGTTTCCGGAAGACGGCGGCAGCTGCCATGATGCCGGATGATGATGATGATGATGATGATGATTCTAGCTTTAATCTGTTGGATATTATTCCACTATGCGACGCTCAAACGTGCTGCCTGAGCGTGACATTCCTAATAATTGCTTCATTTTAAAGTATTTGGCACTCTTTGCTATAATTGGATGCAACTGATTTACATTAAATACTAGCTAATACCCGGCGTGCGCAGCTACGCCTAAATAAACTAAAATTAATGTGTTTTTATGTTTAGTTAAATAAGTAAAAGCAAAAATAATTATAAATGTATATCGTTAATTATTTTAAGATTACCTTTGCTGAGTACCCGGTGTTGCCCGGGAATCTACTTATTCCGATCCAACTAACTTCTTGGCATAAATGAGCTAAAAGACAAAATTCGTTATTGTGAGTTATCCGTAAAAGAATACCCGCCATGTGCTGCTCTGCTTGCACAGGAATCTACGTACTTGTCCCGATGTTCTTGGCATCAATAAAAGACAAAAATGGTGATTGCGAGTATCCGTAAGCAATAAACATATGCTGCCGCAGACTTTTTGTAGAGCTTTTTGAGATATTCAATTCTGCGTACATTAATTTTGTGTATTTATGGTTTAGGCAGCGTAAGCCATTTAAGCGTCCGAAGAACTACTTTATTTTCTCGTTTTCCATTACAAAAGGTGATTTTTAATGGTGTAGGAGTTGAGTATCACAACTCCCTTATAGTTTTAGCCTATGTTCATCCCGAATTTTGCAAAAAGTCCCATCATAATCGGGTATACGGTTGGCTGCGCATAAAATACGAGCAATTTTGAATAATGGGTGATTAATTCGTAATGGTTTATTCATATGTTATATGACGAAGGGGTCCTTTAAAAATATTAATAATTTTAACTAAACATGATAAACATTCATTTTTATATATTACTAGACTAGCTAATACCCGGCGTGCGCTGCTACTCCTAAATAAATGTGTTTTTGCCACCAGCCTTGAGCAGCTATGCTTGCCCGAGAATCAGCTTATCCCGATCTTCTTGGCATCAATGAAAGACAAAAAATAGTTATTGTGAGTTATCCCTAAAAGATAAACATATGCTGTCGCGGACTTTTTTTGTAGAGTTTTTTGAGATATTCAATTCTGTGTACATTAATTTGGTGTATTTGTTATGATTTAGGCAGCGTAAGCCATTTAAGCGTCAAAATAGTGATTTTTAGGGGTGAAGGGGTTGAGTATTACAACTCCCTTATAGTCTATTCTCATCCCGGGAATCCCCTGAAAATTTTGCAAAAATACCCATCAAAATCGGATCAACGGTATGGCCGCGCATAGAATACAAACAAACAAACAAACATTGGTTTTTATATATTAGATATGGTATAAGCAATCGATAGAACTTCCATTGGACCGTAAACAGCAACGAGAAGTAAAACTGAAGCAATTGAATGAAAATCTCGTTAAAAAAGTAACAAGTCAAACTTTGTAAAAAAAATAATAACTTGGTGTACGATAAATAGAATGAATCCCAGAAACCATATTAGTATATTAATTTACAATAAGTCTCCTAGCCACATCTCATATATAACGGCACAAAGTATTCTTAAATATACGATAACGTCCACTGCAGCGCTGTGATTCAAGGTAACGTAATTGCCTCGTACACAGCGGCCACAGAATCAATCTCCGATCGAAACAAGTTTGTTTGATGAGATTTTTTTCGGAGTTTTTCTTCACTTGTAAGACTAATGTTGGGAAATTTTAGACCCAAATAGTTCCCGAATATAATTTGGCCATTATAATCACCATCTCGTATTATTCTTGTTTATTGTGAATTTGAGTGAAAGGTGTATTTTGTCAAATGTTCATCTCGTCTTCGGAGGTGGTTTTGTATTGAGCTGATCATTCGTCCAGGGAGGTCCGGACGCATAGGGAACAGAAAGGTAGGCTTATAGTGATACATCTAGTAGACAACTAAGGTATAACTAGGATGAAGGAGATCAGTAAATTTTGCTTAGAGGCCCATTTATTCAGGCTTAAGGATCTTTTACAAGGCTAAAAATCTTCAGACTTAGGACCCATGGCTTGAAGTCCTTCCCGGAGGACATGCTCCTTGTATTATTCCATCCTAAATAAAATCCATCGACCACGGAACCAGAGGCAAGGAACATAACCACTAGTCCACCATTTTATGGTATAATTCATAAGAAAATAGAATATTACTTTCATCGCCGTAATTAGGTCTATGATAAATTAGTGTTGGCGAAGTTATTAAATCGCGTAGACTGTAAATTGCATTTATATTATAAATGCCCTACCTATTAAATATATTATTTATCAACATCAATAACACTGAGCAACAAAAAAGAAACTTTTTTTTATCTCAGAAAGAAAAATATGTGATTCGGATAGTTTTTTCCCCCCTGAATTATATCGGTTTTTCTCCATCACGCAAGGTTTCCGAGAGACAGGCATTTATAATTTCAAATAATCTTATATTTTCTACTTTCGTAACTACACAATATTCGAACATTCGGACTCACCTAGAAAGTAATAAATGACGATTTTCTGCTATATTTCGCCTGTGGAGCATCCCTCTTGATGGTCCAACAATAATCGGCCAGCATAAAAGGATTCCATTTGCCTTGATATCTCTTTTCCATAGCTGAAATCTCCTGACGAAAGTGTTCCCCGTTTTATTTTACAATGGACAAATGGACGAAAAAACGTTTATTAAAAAAGTATTATTTAAATCCATTAATTGAAATTGAAATAAAAAACTATGGGTGATGGAGAAATTCCGAATACATATTTGAAAACGATAAAAAAACTGCATTAAGTACAACTATTGGTATTCATGAGACAAAAATCATGTTGACCAGTGTAATCGATCAACGGAAATGTTCTCTCCTCTAAACATTCTAGACATACAGGATGAGGAATTGCGCTTGTGCTACTAATAATGTGATTTCGACCGGTGATCGTCTAAGTACTACATATATCGGGTAGCGGCTCCGTAATAACGTGCGAGCCTTGAACCCGGCCAACCTAGTTCAAGCTTCTGGCTCGAGGCGTAATGTATTTTTAGTGGAATTGGGTGTTGGTTTGGTTTTTGCACCAACAACTTTAACTATATAAAGATGCTGTTTAATCTCCGTTTGCTGGTGTTTGTGTTCTGTGAAAAGTGCCAGTGCGGAAAAAAATATGACTTGGTTTAGCCAAACATGACGTCCGTCCTTACATACTAGTGAGGACATTGAAATGAAATGAAATGAAATATGAGGGTTTTAGGCCTCTTGAACTCGAGGAGGATTCTCTAGTAAGGTTTGAAGATTATACCAGAAATTTAAAAAAATTGATCCAGTTCAAAACTTCATACAATAACCTCACAAATATGAGGCACATTTTTTATTATAGTAAAATTTTTCACTACTTTTCCTGAGTTCGAGGAGTCTCATGTGGCACTGGACTTGACCCTAAGTTCGTTTGATTGCTTGGACGTCATAAATTAATTTTAAAATGAATCAAATTTTCTTGCTAAACTGTTCAGTTAAATAAAGATTATCACCATGGAGATCCACAGTATTTGTTTTATAACACTCACTATCAGTGTGGTCCTTCCTCAAGAATCAAATGTTTCTGAATCCGAGATTAAAACCTAAGTCAAGATGAAAATACGTAAATGCCCCTGAGCCAAATGTATACAAAAATTCATAAAAGAAAAAGTGAAAAGGCGTCCAAGCTGCCGAGCGAGCGGGCCGAGACAAACTATAGCACCGGCAGTCGTCCAAAATAAATTCTCAGTATGAACTGGATTGGAAAGGGCTGCAGGTCCATCCTCGTCTATTGAGCCATCAAACTTGGTTTTTGCAGACTCGACTGTAAACAAGCCCTCCCGGGCATAACAAAATAGAGATCAACAACCTCTACCAATCGTAATTAGTAATGAAGATTTGTTTAAAATTATCAAAAACCTCAAAATTCAGATAAAAGGAGATCTCAAAATTGTAAATACCTGCAAAGGCTTACGATATTATACGATCTCAGAAGTTTGAACGGTGCTTATCATCATCGACAATTGGTAGTAAGTATCGAATCTCTTCTATATAAATTACTCTACATAAATGTAGAGACAACTCACCAATTTGGAATCGAACCCACAAATTTGTTCTAATAAACTATTTGACCAATGGCTCATCCAGAGAAACTACTGGCACAACAAAATTGCATCTTACATGAAAGATAAGGAGGTCTCAGACCTACAACGCAGATGGCAGGAGAATCCAAAGTGAAATAAAAGAAATACTGGCTGAAAATTCCTACGTCAACCTCCAACTATTGAGGAGTTAACTTACAGACTACTTTTTTTTTAATGTCTTTCTTTCTCGTTTTTCTTTCGTTTACACTGTTCTTCCTTTCTGTTTTACCTTTGTTAACTTTATCTTATTAACACATACAAACACAGGACAGGACATACACCCAGACCCAAGGTGGAGATTTAAAATCCCCTACTCCGCCGGGAATCGAACCCGGGTCGCCGGAGTGGAAGGTAGGAACTCTACCGACTACGCCACGGCGACGGACACTTTTGAAACAAAACAAACGTATTCTTGTTTACGGTTAATTATTTGCACTTCCCAGAAGGAGAATAAATTAAAATAAGTGAAAAAAGAAAAACGGAGCTACAGAACTAAGTGCGCCATTAAAGCAACATTAGAGGATCGAACTCGGTACTGTGGACTAGTGGTTACTATATTCTCCTTTGATTCCCAGGTTCGCGAGTTCAAACCCGGTCGGGATCGAATGGATTTTTTCAGGGAGTAAGTATGATTTTCATCGGAAGGGAAGTAAAGCCGTTTGATTTGTGTCTCATTTACGGCATGAAAAAACCAAAGCTTGAAATAAGAGGCCTCTGAGCAAAATGCGTCTGCCCTTTTACGTCTAGCTTTGAATTTCGACGCTAATGACCTGATTTGTTAAAAAAAAAGTTAAAATGAATCAGTCACTTCGAAAAGGAATCATCTACACTTGATAAAATTTACAGGAGAGGGTAAAAAAAAAAAAAAACTGATTCAACTTGTTCAGGATAAAGCATTGAATCTGAAATTGCTACCGAATAATGTCAGAAAGTGGCAAAGGAATAGTGTAGTTGATCTATTCTCACATGGATGGAAGTAGGTATCTAAACATGGAATAATGAAAGAAGTGAATTTCAGAAAAATTGGAGATGATCCCTTTTCGAATATAGTCCTACCTACCCACCCTGGAATGAAAACTATTATCACAAATAAGTGTACAGTTAAATTGAATACCGGTACCATTAATATAAGGGTACGACTGTTTGGAAGACAGAAAATGTTGAATTCGGGCGTTTCTTCATTGCTAAGGTCATTGCACCGAGATGCAGAAAACTTTAACCTCACATAACAATAGTATGCATTTGATTTGCATCAGACCATGCTCAAAGCTGTTCAAATAAATGTGCCAATTCATGCTCTTTGTGTCAATAGCCTAATTACCTTGAAAACAAAAGTTTCATGCATATCACTTTAGTTATACAAAGATGTTATATTTGTAGATTTATATCGGTTTTTTTTCTCAGAGATTTAATAAAGCTGATGCAGATTCATCGGAAACTCATTATCAATTTGCTTAAGCACATTCTTGCATTTTATATATTAATACTACCGTGCTATACGGTATTATTGGCTATCTCAGATGATGTTTGCAAAGCTCGATGTATAATTTGAAACTAATGTCACAAATATTGGTTTGAAAAATCCAAAATAAAGACTTTTTGTGGTAAGGATCCTGTACCTAATAAAATTTGTATACGAGTAGACAACATTTTAAAAAGACTATCCAATACCCTGGATACGTTGGGGGAGCGAAATAAATAATAGTATGGTATACGCTGAGACGAACCAAGCATGGCGGTTGCTAGTCAGTTTTTAATACCATTATAATATTATATATGGTAATATGATCCATTATTGGAACTGTGTTAAAATAACAATATTGGAAAGTATTAAATAATATCGATTACTGCTTATAAAAAAGTGGTGGAGTAAAATTCTCAAAACAGATACTTCTAAATGAAGCCGGCCGTTGACGTTGGTGGTGACATCTATCTGCAGCGGACGAAACGAGAATTGTAGATTTGTATATGTGGAAAGAATTGTTAATGTTTGTACCATGTCTCGAATAGTGTAGTGGTCTTGCACGCTCGTACGGAATACGGTTCGATTCCTGGTTCAGACATTCATTTTTCTTTTCACAATATCATTATATTACGTCATGTAACGTAATCTTAAAAACAAATGTGGGAATGTTCATTATAAAACATTCTTTCTTTGAAATTACAGGAAATATTGTAACGACAGTGTTATTGTTTGAAGTATATTTCATATAGAATCATTGAGTGAAAATTCTGAAGTGCATTCACATCTCAAATAAACATACTATATCTACTTACTTCAATATGCAAGTGTAACAGCTTTAAAGAAATTAACATCAGAGATAATTTTAATATGGAATCAGGGTAGAATGTCGTAATTGTTATGTAGCTTATGTACTGTACATATTTACATATTCGCCAATGTAGTGGAAACGGTTAACTAGAAATGTAATGGATACTTTTGCAATACGCTACAAGATGGAAGGTCGAGGGTTCGAGTCCCAGTGGGGTCAGAATTTTTAAATTGACCCACCTTTTTAGTGCATCAAGGCACTGGAGTTGATTCAGCCTCTAACATAAATGAGTATCATACACATGTTCTTCAGGTAAATGCAGTCGTCATACAGGGCTGATAATCCGATTATCTAGAAGATCTGATTTATTCTCTAGTGCTCCAAGGGTCTCCTAAGGCATGTAGGAGGTTCACTTTATCTTTACTTGTACTTTGGAAGTAAATTACAATACTTACACAAAGAGTTATATCGAATATTACTCACCAGTGCATATTTATTTATTTTACAGTCATTCAACACATAATGTAATATAACTTAGTCATAGAAGAAATAACTAATAAGAAAAAGTTAAAGTGATCCCACTACAGGCCTCAGGAGGCCCTTGGGGTAGTAGGAGGTTAGGGCTCCCACTTTTTCTTGACAATCGGCACTTGATGTCAGCCGGGTTGTCAGCCCTGCGTGACGGCCGCCTTTTACCCCAGAACAAGCGTCTGGTACTCATTTCAGTTAGAGGCTGAGTCGACCCCAGGGCCATAGTGCCGCCAGAAGGTTTGGTAATAAATATTTTTTAAATAATTAATAAAAATATTCATTTGTATAGGCCTAAAATTTCTTTACTGTAGTTCTATGTTTGTTGAACTCTATTTGAAATTTCCTCGGTTATTTATAAATCCCGAGAAAAAAAAAAACGAAACAAACTGACTGAGGAAACTTCTCCCGATTGGGGACAGAACCGAGTCCGCTGCGTATGAGGAAACGACATTACTAAGACCGTAGCGGTGGACGAATGTTAAATGTCTGCAATAATACGTTAATAAGTTTTATGATTTATGTTAATAAACATTTCCTGATTTACTCGTATTTACAAGGGAACAATTACATGCCGAAACCTATCTTGAAATGTCTTCCAGAGAAGCGTTGTGATGTACAAAGGAGGTGTCCAAAGTATGATCTGCCGTTTTTAACTACAATACACTATAATCAAGCGCCAAATCTCTAACTTAAGTTATTGGAAAGTAATACAACTACTTAACCCATTTGCTTCATGTTTAAATGCTCAATGCATTTTCCCAGAAACCGAATTTAAATCACCGTAAATTATATTGAAACATTCAAAACAAACAAAAGATAACGGTACTTGAGATCACAATAAGGGTGAAGGCAATAACACATTCCTCTACTATTCATAAATGTTTGCAAAGATTACCCTGCCAAGGGATGTACAAAATATTGCGAAATATTTAACAGAGTTAAGCGAGTGTACCTCGTCTTCTGAGGCGAATGGGTTAAGGGGCGGATTTCTATGACCTAAAAAATGGAAAATAACATGCATTTATGACCTAAAAAAAGGTTTAAATATAACCTAAAAAATACAAAAATATGACCTTATAATTGAATGAATTTTTTACCCATACTATATCAATTGTTCATTCATATACATTTTCAATTGTATCATAAGAAAAAGGAAATCTATTGTCCAGTGCAAACGTTTGCTACCTGTTAACAGAAACCTTCGAAACAAGTGTACTGTGAAACTGACGATTTTTATACAGATATAATGTTGGTTTTTCCAATCGCCTGATGACTAGGCTATTAAAAAGGCCCAAAATATGCCTGAAATAAGAGGCTTCTGAGCAAAATCTGCCAGCCCAGCTTTGAATTGCGATGCTAATGATCTAAGCCATCGTTTTTCAACCCAGGGGGTTCGCTAAATATTTAAAGGGGTTCGCCAAAACTTTCCATAATGGCGGGTTTCGAGGTTAGATCTATTATTGTTTCCTTAATTTTTTCTGCTGCATTGTCATAATAATAATAATAAACTACATGGTATTTATAGGAAGCCAGATATAATAAGAACAGTTAAGTCTCGTAGACTGCGATGGGCAGGACATGTTGCACGTATGGGGAATGAAAGACTAGCATGGAAGCTTCTTGTAGGAAAGCCAGAGGGAAAACGCACAGTTGGTAGACCAAGAATGAGGTGGGAGAATAACATTAACTATGATTTGAAGGAAGTAGATTATACAAGGAATGATTGGAAGCATTAGCTCAGGATAGGGATGTATGGAGAGCTTATGTCCGCGCGGCCATGAACCTACGGGTTCGATAGTGCCAGTGAGTAAGTAAGTAAGTTGTCATAATAATAATAATTATTATTTATTATTAATTATTACTAAATTATTATTATTATTATAAAAAAATAAATTAACTCTATAATGTCCCTTGTTACATATATGTGTAACATCGGGAATTTATCACATTATTTCCACAATAAATTAACATTTTCCGCGAATGCCTGATTTATAGTTATTTAATAACGTTAAGAATGTATTTCATTTCGCTACAACTAGGCCTACACGTTGTGTAACTTTTAAGCCGCAACTAGAGTAACTTTAGGTTTTACCCATTAAGGGTTAAAGTTGATTTAAAGTTATTAAACCTTTGCTTGGAATTAAATTTTTATGCATATCTACTGTATGTATATTTAAAAGTCAGTGGTTCACTTCACCCAACTCAGATCGTTGTGGAAGGGGTTCGAAGTCAAAAAAGGTTGGGTACCGCTGATCTAAGCTGTTAAAGAGCGGTGTTAAATAATATACTGTATCCATATCTCTTTCTTGTGAAATCTTGCTTCATTGGAAAAAATTTATGTATGCCAATGTATGAGTCCGCGCCAGTTTATGGCGTCATGCCCTGGTGCAGAGCTATAGGATTTGCGCTGATTCGAATCCTCATGGAGAAAAAAAAATATATATATATATCATGAAACTTCGACTAATATGAGACTGGTGCACACCCAGCATCGTGAGGGATTTAGGTAGCTATAATAAATATTAGTTCCAAGATGAGAAAACCAGCTATAATGGCTGGAGGTTTCGTCATTCTGAAGCTATCTCATTCACATATGCCTGCTTGTTGGATGATCGTCCACTTCTTTGATTTACATTTGTGGATATGAGGCTAGCAGCCGACTGGTAGGCCAAGAGTCTTCTAGGCCTGTCGTGCCATGTAGTTTTTCTTATTGTTAAATTGGCATCGAAGTCTGTAGTTCTAGTAGCATTTTAAGGAACAATTACATTTTTTATAGCTATACATGTAACATAAATGAGTATGCATTGTATGCTGTAATATAATGGTTCATTAAAACACCTGCAGGAAACAAGCACAACGCAAAAATATAAAAATAGAATGAACACAGTTATTTGAATGATGACATATATGAGTCACTTGATAAACATCAAGTTACATATCACTTACTCATTAAAATAAATGTCCATTCTACTTGACTATTTCATCCACTGAGGCGCAGCAAAGGGAGAATAGAATGTATTTAACAGTGTACTATATTATATATATACTAGAAGTCCCGGCCACGCGTTGCTGTGGCAAGGTATACGTTAAAAATTTAAATTAAGTTGCTGTCTTTTAGCCAGATTACTTAAAACTAATACACACGAAATTAATGATATTAAAAATAAAATAAACACTGAACACACTTAAATTATGAAATTAATAATATTAAAAATAAAATAAACACTGAACACACTTAAATTATGAAATAATCAATATTTGTAATTCAATTGAAATTCGCGGTTGCAACAAAAAGCACAGCCATCTGGATCTCTCTTTGTTAAATAATAAACCAATTACCTTACCAAATTACCTTACACCGCCATCTGTTAGAATCGTATGGAACTCACAGATAATTATAACACTTTGTTAAATAATAAACAAATAATTTGCAATAAAAAATAAAAGTAAAGTAAAGTGATCCCACAACAGCCCCAGAGGCCCATCGGGTAGTAGGAGGTTAAGGCTCCCACTTTTTCTAGACAATCGGCACTTTATGTCAGCCGGGTTGTCAGCCCTGCGTGACGGCCGCCTTTACCCCAGAACAAGCGTCTGGTACTCATTTCCGTTAGAGGCTGAGTCGACCCCAGGGCCATAGTGCCGCCAGAGGGTTTGGGTCAGTTTAAAAATCCTGACCCCAACGGGACTTGAAACCTCGACCCTCCGGCTTGTAGCTCAGTGCCTTAACCACTACGCTACGGCGTGCCCCAAATAAAAAATAATGCGACTATAAATTTAGTTATAAACTACCCTAAGTCTCAAGTTGGATCAAACTGCACACAGTGTGCAAAATTTTATTAAAATCGGTTCAGTAGTTTAGGATTCCATCGCGGACAAACAACGTGACACGTAATTTTTATATATTAAGATATAGTCCACCGCTGTGGTCTCGAGGTAGCGTGCTGTCTTGTCACGCAGCGGGCCCGGGTTCGATCCCCGGTCGGGGCAGTTTTTCTGGGTGAGGTTTTTATCGGGGTTTTTCCTCACCTGTAAGACAAATGTCAGGAAAACTTTAAGGCCCAAACGGTCCCCGAAATCATATGGCCATCATCATCATCCTTCACCGCTGGGGAAAGCAACGGGAAGCTACCGCACCTACAATTCCCTAGTAAAGCTGCAAGCATAGCATGAAAATGCTATGATTGCAGTGAAGGACCTGCCTTCGGGCAGAATTACTATGGATGGATATATAACTTATATATATGGAATGATAAGAAAAATAAATGCCTGGACGGGATTCGAACCCGGAACTCTGAGTCTGTACCTCAGCGTGTTATCCATTACACTTACATTATATATACATATATATATATATTAGGGTAGTGCTTGTTTTCGACTTCTTGTATTCCATTCCGCACACCCTCTATTTTTTCTTTGTAATTAGCAATTTAAAGTTAATTTTGTTGAAATTTAAGATGAGGAACCCGGTACCATATTGATCAAGTACAGGTGCGACATTGAAAAGAAAATGTCGATAAAAATTGTTCTGATTTATGTTAACAATTAATTTCATTAAAACTGCTGTATTTGAAGATATTTATTGATTTATTTCTCTTGTTTATGGCAGTAGAAAAATCTCATCATATCGTGAATCTTAAATTTAAAATAAATTTAAATATTTATTGGGAGAGTTGGCTCAAGTCAACTTGTATTCCGGAGGTCCAAGGTTTAAACCCCGGTGCTGACAAATCTGACAGGTTTTGTCCTCTCATCAAGGGATATTGCTGAGTTGAAATTTCATTATCAGGACCCATTTCATAGTAGTACAGCAAAAGCTCCTTATTCGCGGGTAAAAAAACTGCGACATAGTCCTGTATTCGCGGCTAAAAATGTCTTTATTCCAGTCGGTGTATTAAAAGGATTCCATCCATAGTAATTCTGCCCGAGAGCAGGTTTTTCACTGCAATCATAGCATTTTCATGCTATGCTTGCAGTTTTACTAGGGAATTGTAGGTGTGGTAGCTTCCCGTTGCTTTCTACACCGGTGAAGGATGATGATGATGATAAGGATAAGGATGATGACGATGATGGCCATATGGTTTCGGGGACCGTTTGGGCCTTAAAGTTTTCCTGACATTTGTCTTATAGGTGAGGAAAACCCCGATTATAACCTCATCCAGAAAAACTGCCCCGACCGGGAATCGAACCCGGACCCGCTGCGTCACAAGGCAGCACGCTACCTCGAGACCACAGCGGTGGACTTAAAAGGATTAGTATCCTTTATTAACGCATCGGCAATTTTTTACTGCAGGCACGTGCCAAGATGACTTTTACAAAGAGCGATTCAAATAAATGGACAAATTAATATCAAAGTGAAACAAATCTTATTGTCACTAAGCCTAAAGTTCGTTGTTAAAAGCCACCGCCGTCGTATTTCACGTGCCGCTATGTCCGTTATAAAATACCGCCCTCGCCACAATCAGTGTTTTATTGTTTCAACTTGTCATTCGTTGCAATAATTTTGATCGAATAACACGTGTACCTTCTGCTTTGTAGCCAATTATAATGTCGAGTAAAAGGAAAGAAATTAGTTCCGAAGCGAAAAAAAAAAATGTTGCCGTTTAAAGTAAAAACAGAAATGTTTGACCATTTACGCGTTGGGGAGTCGTTTGCGTCTACATCACGCTGTTTCAATGAATCAACTGTACGATTTATCAACAAATCCGAACGCAAAATAAGGAATTCTATCGCTAATTTCACAGCTGAATATCAATCTGAATTGAAAGACCTTTTAAAAGCGGCAAAACAGAAAAATTTTACCGACTTCTTTAAGCCCTTGCCTAAGCCTGAAAATAATAATTAATATAAATTGTTCAAAACCTCTCATTAAATTGATTTTATTTTGATCATTTTTATTTTATTCTGGAACCTTGGAACGTATCCCCTATATACGCATACAAATTAGCATTCCATATTCGCGGCATTTTTGCGGAAAATATCTCCCGCGAATAAGGAGCTTTTGCTGTATTAAACGAATTATAACATGTGGATGTGATAATATAATGTAATAAATAAAATATACTGTTGGAAGTTTGAAGGTTACTGATGCTTGAGGTGTCGCAAAATAAAATAAAAACATTAGTAGCTATATTACGATGCTAGGTTGGGAAGTGGTTTTTACAGAATCGAGGAAAATGTTTAAGTGTGTTTGTAGTATGTAATACAGTATAGTTATTTTTATTACAGTATAATTATTTAGGTTGGCAACCCCGAAATGTAGGAAGTTGAATTTGCAATCATGGTCGTCATTGCTGTAAGTACGACAAAACACACTATCGTGCAAAAAAATATATATATATCATTAAACATTTGCATTATTATGACAACTTACTGCTCGTCAGACTTATTATGAAATAATCAATTGAGTTGGTGTTTACTTGATATGAAAATCAAATAAAACTACGTTTTATTTTTATTTAATTAATTATTATGAAATGTCCATCGATGAACTGCACTGATTTCATAGAACCCAATTTACGGCCAACTTATAGTCCATATACAGAGAGGATCTCCCGATCTATGGCCGGGCTAGCGGAAGAAGCGCATGCAGTCACCGAGTCCGCACTCCGCGTCATGTGGCATAGCAACTGCACGGCTCACTGTGAGTCAAACTCGCGCCGCCGCCGAGATATTGAAACTTAAACACCTGGCGAGGCAGCTGAGATTTATTGACCATCTTTCGAAACATTTGTTTCTTAAATTCAACCCTTCTCTGCTAAGGTTTTCGGTGGTTTTCCTTAGCGTCAAGACAAATGTCGGAGTATGCCTCTAATTTCCACCAGTAGATTCATTTACATATTTTCCATATTTTTAAATTCAAAATTCAAGGGCACAAAATTAAATCCATAAACTTAAAATTAAATAACCTTTCTGGAAATAATTTAACAAAACAATACTAAATTTTCATTTCAACAAGCTACTCTGATAATGGTTTCAGTGGTTTCCGTAGCGTAAAGGCAAATTCCGGAGTAGTCCCCTTGATTCCACTAGTAAATTCACCAATTTCCTCATCGAGCCGGGTAAAGCGAGTGAAAAAAAAAAATCATTTCTATTTGCAACTGTAGCTGCAGCCTTCTATACTGTTAGGAGTGCGAATTTCAAGGGGTCCATATTTAACGCACAAACACAAACATCTTTCACATTTTAGGAAAATCACTAACACATTCGGGAAAATGTCACAAGTCCTATTATTCTACCGAGAATATAGGCCCCCTATCACAGGCCTCTTGGCCGGTAACACATTTCCGAAGCCTCGGTAAAGCGCACGCGTCGTTCAAAATGGCTCGGAAATTAAACTAAATGGCTCGGAAATTAAACTAAGTCCTAAAATTACATCTAGGCAAATTAACCCAAGTCTTTCATTCATCGGGAATGGAGGACCACACACCTTAGGCCCATCGCCCATATATATAATCCCGGGTCTCGGTACAGGTCCGAGGAATTTAAATTCTAAAAAAATTTCAAAGTCCTTATCATTTCACCGGGAATGAAGGACCCCTCAACGCCAGACTTGCCATCCAAGGTCTCGGTTAGACCTATAAACCCACAAAATGTTTCAAAGTCAATTACTTCCAGGCGGTCCGTGACTGGAAACTCACTTAAAATTTTACAAGTTCATAAAATCAGACTACTGGTAAAACCCGCCAGTCTAGGATCCGGACGCTCGGTGATAATTAACACCGAGCCTGACTGCCGAAGGGATGGGTGACCTTCCATGATGCTGGATGGGTGACCAATCCATCCATCTAACATAGAACACACTATCAATATCAAAATAACAAATTAACACCAAACTGCGCGGGGACCAACTTCGTTCATCTGAGGCTTTAAATACACTCTATACATAATTATCGATACAAGAACTGCTCACTACCCCAAAGAACACTAATTTAACACCCATTTAACACAAGCTGCCATGGTCATTCACACTTAGTACACTCTTTCGGCCCATTTTTCAAAATTAGCGGGGCTAAAAGGCGAAAGCCTTGGAACCCGCGGGTGGCTAATTAAATTTAATTAGACCATCCAAAAGGGACGCTATAGCCGCATTCAACATTTTGTTGTAGCCTCATTCTGCAATTCCCATCGAGATATACGACGGCAGCTGAGTTTCATGCTTGTAAGGTGAAACACGCGTTGTGTATTCTCATATTAGTGGTCTTAGTTCATAGTTATAATGCCTCGATCTGTGTTTACAGTACAGCCATAGGGTATTTATGTACGATAATTATGTGAAAACAGAGTCTTGCAGAGAAATCGTTAGACGAATTCGAACACAATTTCCAGATGTAAATCCTCCAAAGTCCACCGCTGTGGTCTCAAGGTAGCGTGCTGCCTTGTCACGCAGCGGGCCCGGGTTCGATCCTCGGTCGGGGCAGTTTTTCTGGGCGAGGTTTTTATCGGGGTTTTTCCTCGCCTGTAAGACAAATGTTAGGAAAACTTTAAGGCCCAAACGGTCCCCGAAATCATATGGCCATCACCATCCTTATCATCCTTCACCGGTGTGGAAAGCAACGGGAAGCTACCACACCTACAATTCCCTAGTAAAGCTGCAAGCATAACATGAAAATGCTATGATTACAGTGAAGGACCTGCCTTCGGGCAGAATTACTATGGATGGATCCTCCAAATAGAGATACGGTTCGACGATTTGTAAAAAAAAATTAACGAAACAACGTGTTCTGTGCTCGATAAGAAACCAAAGACAACAAAATGTGTGCTTGCTGAGGAAAAATTAAATGAAATAGGAGAAAGATTAGATCATACGCCAACAAAATTCCTAACACGACTTGCATAAGAAACTGGTTTTTCGAAGGCGTCAGCATTGAGAGCTACGTAACATTTACATTTGAAACGTAATGCGTGAACTTCAGCCACGTGATTCTGAGATGCTGTTACGTTTTTATAATGGTAAATTACAGAACGTCAATATTGGAATAATTGATCCGTGTTTAATATGGTTCTCAGACGAAACCTGGTTCCACTTAAATGGGTATGTTTCGTCGCGGAATAACAGGTATTTCAGCCAGCAAAACCCCCATCGCATACATGAAATTCCCCTGCATGACGAACGGATAGTATGGTGTGCAGTGAATGGTTACAGAATTATAGGATCAGTTTTTTAAATACAACAATTAATGCACAAAGATAGAGATGTCATTTTGACACCATTTTTCGAAAACTGACTGATATTGATTGTTGAAATCGATTTTTCCAGACCCCTGCAACTGCACATACAGCTGAAGACTCGCTAACATTAATTAGTAAAATTTTTGAAGATCGGGTTATTAGTGCAGGCTTATGGTCATCCGGTCTCCAGATTTAACTGTTTGCTATTTTCATTTGTGGGGGTGCTTAAAAAAATAAACTGTATACAAGAAATACGATCTGATATATCAGGACAAAAATAAACTCAGTAACAGAACAGCAATTAATGAATGTGAATGAGGGTTTACTGACAAGGTGCCGAACATTCATGGAAGTAGAACATTTTCAACATCTCCTGTCATAAGGTACATAACTTATTTTTTCGCTATTTTCATGGCGATGCACGAACCAAGAAGTAGGAAAAGAGGCGTGCAGCTGCTCTGCCGCATGATGCGGAGTGAGGACTCAAAAGCCGCAAGTGCTTTTCCCGCTAGCCCGGCCGTAGGTCGGGAGATCCTCTCTGTACCTTTTTCTAAGGACTATATTATATGGGGTCAACTACAAGTAAACAGCTCAAAGGCAACAACAATTTGTAATACTAGACACTTAAAATACCTTAATCCAAAACGTATTCTTCGCTATTGGGTAATATAGAAGTCGCCTACAAATTATTGTTTTGAGCACATGGTGGTCCACAAAACATTTTTTTTTTTTACTTTGACTATTTAACTCATGCTCCAAATGGGAGTCAATGACCAATCATATTTCAATGAATTTTGACTTACAATCAATCACAGTCGTGTTTTACCTCGATTTTATCAATTTAATTGTATCACTTTAAAATCAAGCTCCTCCTTTTTAACATTCTGAAAAGGTCATAGCATTATTTTGCAGGGACTGACTCTCTAAGAAATACGTTGAATATAACAATTTATATATTAAGATGTAAGATTTCTAGAATGCATGTGGCTACCAGATTGTATATATAGTGCACGAATGTAACCAGATAGTGCTTGCGGGAGATCATATAAAAACATCTGTAGCAATTGATTATACTATAAAAAAGAAACCACTGTTTGCACTTTCTTAAACGTATTATTTCCCAGGAATTTACGCTTCAGAAAAATATAATTGACATATTTACATATAAATTAATTAATAACCTATAATGTTGGTTATAAATTTCTCCACTAGGGTGCATTCTTACAATATTGCGATCTTTTGG
Organism: Diploptera punctata; assembly: GCA_030220185.1. Taxonomy (NCBI): domain Eukaryota; kingdom Metazoa; phylum Arthropoda; class Insecta; order Blattodea; family Blaberidae; genus Diploptera; species Diploptera punctata. The sequence continues at coordinate 84,808 of JASPKZ010009260.1, forward strand.
CAATAAATAATATGATCTGGTTGCAGTGATGAACAAATGAAGCATAACAATCAATTCTCATTTGTTTCCGAACATGATACAAAAGCAGACTTGGATAGACCACTTTCGTGATATTCTAAACCAGAACAGAAACGATTTGGCGTTCGCTGCACCTTACAAGCAACACCAAACATTCACAAAAGTTACGGAGCAAGAAATATTAACAGTTATAATGGAAACTAGAAATAAGAAGGCCGCAGGGCCGGACGGAATTGCCAACGAGCACCTGAAACTGGCGGCACCACACCTAGTACAGACATGGACCCAGCTATTCAATAAATGCCTAGAATGCGGGACCATACCAGAAAAGTGGAGACACTCAACAATCAAAATCCTTTACAAAGGCAAAGGCCCTACATCATCACCAGATGCTTACAGAGGCATAGCACTGGAGAATTCATTATTCAAAATCTTCTCAAAGATTCTGACAAAGAGGCTATACAACCTTGCAGACAACGCGATCCCAGAGGAACAATTCGACTTTAGGAAGGGAAGAGCCACTATACACGCCATAAACAACCTGTTGACAGACATCCAAGAATCACTCAGACACCCCAAAGGTAACTTACTTACTTACTCACTGGCACTATCGAACCCGAAGGTTCATGGCCGCGCGGACATAAGCTCTCCATACATCCCTATCCTGAGCTAATGCTTTCCAATCATTCCCTGTATAATCTACTTCCCTCAAATCATAGTTAATGTTGCTCCCACCTCATTCTTGGCCTACCAACTGGGCGTTTTCCCTCTGGCTTTCCTACAAGAAGCTTCCATGCACGTCTTTCATTCCCCATACGTGCAACATGTCCTGCCCATCGCAGTCTACGAGACTTAACTGTTCTTATTATATCTGGCTTCCTATAAAGACCATGTAGTTCATTGTTATGTAGTCTTCTCCATTCACCTGTCTGTTCATCTCTCTTTGGTCCAAAAAATTTTCCTAAGAACTTTATTCTCAAATACTCGTAATCTCCTTTCCTCCCTTAAAGTAAGAGTCCATGTTTCGCACCCATATAATATAACTGATAGAATAATAGTTTTATATATTTTCAGCTTAACGTTTTTTGAAAGGAGTTGGGACATCAAAAGTCTCTGCAATGCATAATAGCAAGCATTTCCAGAATTGAGCCTATGGGGGCATTCAGTAGCCAAAGCGCTGCAAAAGCGCTTTAGCGCTTTATCTCCAGCATACCATTCAGAGGGCAATAAAGCGCTCTAGCGGACTTGCAGCTACTGCAGCGAAGTAAAAGTAGGCTGCAGACAGAAAAAACCGCTGCATCCATTGTGATTGGCCGGTTCATTCAGTTTAAACATGGCGTCTTTGTCCATAAACAATTTATATTTTATGTACAAATTTTGTGTTATTTATGTCTGGACATTAATATATGAGTTATTCGAGGTGGCTAACCGTTTTAGACGAACATAAGTGATATATTAAGTAAAACTAAAGACAGTGATAATTTTAAGATTATTATCAAGATCAAGAATTTACGATTATAACCTCTTTTCATGCAAATCATTGTGTTATTGACGAGTGAATGTTTTTATTATGAAAATTGTATCCGCAGATGAATCAGTCGCTAATACCTGGTGCCAAGTTTTATAATTTTTGTTTTCAAGATATATGAAATAAATTAGAATAGTATGATTGTGTTCATGGGGTCATTTCTGGAAGTGCTACAGTGGTTGTCGAACCAATTTTCTCTACAGATAAAACGAACATATGTACTATTCTTTAAATGTGCAACACAATAAGAAATTTGTGTAATGGACAAAGAGATGAACTGTGTATCTTATGTTTGTAATCTTTTCTGAATAAAGAGCTTTGTGAAGTATCAGCCATAACTTGAATTCAAATATTACAATATTCTAGTTTTCTTATCTAAATTTGACCAGTGAAGATACAAATACTCAGTATGATGTGCATGAATAAAATTAAATTACAGCTAGAGTTGGTTAATGTATTAACAGAAAATTTTGCACTCAGCATGGGATTTTAATCACAGCTGATCCATTATTATTTAATCTCCAACTTTATATACTATGTCCTATCATTGAGATACTGAGAGCCGTTACTTGAACCAGGTATGAATAATTTTCACATTAATTCCCAATTTATCATAAAATGAAATGTGGTGTTATATCTTTTAATTCAAATGCATGTAGTCTCTCGTATGGGATATTGCTATTCACTGTATATTACCATTAATCTTGGTGGTAAATGTTTTTTCATGTATTATAAATAATTCAGTGATATACTATTTAGTGTAGCACTTAACTTTACTAAGAAAGTGGCATTGCTAATGTTAGAATTATATTAAATAATGTCTTTAAGTATGGTGAGTGAGAGGTTATCTATAATTAACTGCTGTTATGACAGAATTTCACATACATGGTTGGAAATTACATATAATGTTTTGGTTTTATTTTAGCCATAAATATTATGGTAGTTACTCTTATAAGTAATTAATATTATCAGATGATGCAAAAAAATTAATTATTAAGAAAGCTATTTAAATTATTATAAATTAATATTTCTTCTTTGTTTTCATTCCTATTCCTTGACAAATTTAAAATAAAGATGAAGTATGTTTGAGGTTGAAAAAATACAATGATGCCTTCCTTTATACAATTGTTTGGTTGCTGTACTTAGGTCATGTCTTGCACCACATACATTAATTTTGCACATATGCCTGTACTTCCTGCATTTTCTAGTGTAACCCCTATTCCTCATAGATTTAAATATAGACCTAAAAGTGTCAAATATTATGTAAGAAATCACATGAATAAAAGGCTGAACAATTGAATAAAATTTACCCTACAGCCCACCTGGCAATACTTTTAGTGTGGTTATTAAATATATGTGTTATGTGATGATGAAGGAGCAATATATGCATCACATAGGGAATTCGCAGGAGTGATGTTTAAATATAATAAATAATATCAAGTTGTGTCCAAATCAGGGTCAGATCAAGTGATTAGATTAAGCCCCTATATTTATAGAGGTCTGTAATTAACTAGGGTGCAGGCTGACTACATCTGAAATGGATGTTATGAAAATGGGGAAGGTGGAATAAAATTGTGATAGGGGAAAATGGGAGAAACCCTGAAAGAACATGCCGTAGATCCGTTTCCTCCACTACAAAATCTACTTATAATGACCGAGACTAACCAAGTTAAAAAAAGCTACTCTTACTAAAACACAAATTAATAAGATTAAACTAATAATAAACATTATAAATAAGGTTCTCGAGAAGCCAGCGGTGAGAGGCGAGCGTCTAATCGCTTGCGTCACGGAGCCGCCTGATATATTAATAATTAAAAAAATACAAATTTTCTCGTTATAATATATTTTATTTTAAACGATCTATTCGTCGATTTTATAAATTACATACATTAAAATAAATCGTAAAATCTGTATAACCCTATTAGCATTATGATTAATTTCAATAGCATCGCGTAGTAATATGAGTAATGAGCCAATGAACAAATTTAAATTTGGCGGTATAGCTGCATGCAGCGGTCCATTCAACAAACTCCTTAAATTTCCGCTGCAAATGGCAGCCATTTTTGCTAAAGCGCTAGAGCGCTTTATTGGCAGCTGAATGCGCCCTATGTTTAATTTCTTTGTGCATCTCATTCCTATTTGTGATTATTGTTCCTAGGTTTGAATTCAGCCACTTCCTGAAAATTTTCCCTCATTTGTCATTAGCTGTCCATTTCCATTATATACTGAATTTCTACGTGTGACCATATATTTAGTTTTACTGATATTTACTTCCAGTCCTAATGTCTTAGTGTTACTCAATAGTGTGTGCGTGTTGGCCTTTAGTATCTCCTCGCTATCGGCCAGTAGTACTACATCATCAGCATAAACTAACAGCTTATTAATACCATTGAGTTGTAAGCCTTCCTCATTCTCTAAAGATTTAATGGCATGCTCTAGTACAAAATTAAATAGTAGAGGAGATAGTGCATCTCCTTGCTTCAACCCATTCTGGATTTCAAAAGTGTCTGAAAACTGTTTGCCTACACGCACCCTACTTTGAGCCATTTAGACACATTCGTACCCCAAAGGTAAACTGTACACAATATTTATCGACTTCACAAAAGCGTTTGATCTACTTGACAGACAGATCATAATGAAGAAGCTCGAAAGGATAAGTGGAGACAACTATCTGTCACACATCATCAGATGTATTATGGCAGTAAATAAAGTGACCATAAACGATAACGTAACGACATCGGCTCCTATAATACAAACAAATGGAGTTCTCCAAGGCGACCCAATAAGTCCTCTGCTATTCAACATCACAACTGCAGACATCGCACATGCTTTAAAGATGGCAAACAGTAAAGCTACCATATACATGTACGCAGATGATATGGTCCTACGCGCGACAAAGCACAGAGATCTACAGGAAAGTTTCAACACCCTCATAACATGGACAGAAGAAAACGGGCTCCACATAAATAAAAACAAGACAATGCAGATGGTCTTCAGAAAGGGAGGAAGAGTCTCAACACACGAAATGGTGTACTATGGACAAGATCCACTAAAACAAACAAGTCATTACAAATATCTTGGAGTAACCTTCCAAACAACGGACACATGTTTCAGCAAACACGTAACTGAAAAAGCTATCGCAGCCATAAGAGGCATCAACGACATAAAATACATAAATAGACTGTCACTAGATACTGCAAAACAGCTATTCACCGCAAAGATTATTCAAATACTCGTCTATGGCCTGCAAATAATATGGAAATACCTAAAGAAAAACGATCTAAAGCAACTTGAAAAAGTAAAAGCCACTTTCCTAAAAAGAATTCTCGGTGTATCAAAACATACTCCATCTCGACTTGTATATGAACTGGCACGGGAACCATTTCTAATAGAAGAGCTAAGGATATCGCTACAGCTACCGGCAACAATTCATTATGACGAGCTTCTAGCGGAAAGAGTGAGGAAAAGAAGCGAGATTGATTCGGACTTCTACGCCACAGAAGCAACCACAGCGGCAAGTACTAACTCGATTCTCTATACATGGCTTTCATCACGAGATATGCAAAAAACCAGGATTTCACCAAGCGGACGAATATTGTGTGTGTGTTCTCTGTGCGGATGTAAATGCAGCCAATACCATTTAGAACTGTGTACAAAAAGGACAAAAAGCTTAAACGCTTACAGCAAGAGAGTATTTTAATGCACATTTGTGCGCAATTCTACTTATTATTATTTGTTTTAAAAAATCGTCGTTTACATTAAATATGTTAATATTTTAAAATGACTGTATTTAAATAATAATTTGTGAGTAAAGAGCTCAAATTTATTCGTTAAATAGTCCTAACAAATGCCATTCTTGATTTCCAAATTCTCTAGATAAATTCACTCCTCACTTCGTGAGTCGTGAATTTATCGATAATCTGGAAATCACTCGTGGCATTACTTATGATAATTAATCTAAAATAAAATGTCTTAATGTTCACGCTTAGTTCCTGAGTTTTGAAGCAATAAATCGCCTTTAAAAACGTATTTTTTAGCATCACGTTTAATAAACTACCTTAACATTTTAGATGTGCCTTGAATAAACATAAAAAAATGTTTAAAAATATATTCTTTCCAACAGATTATGCATTGTAAATAAATAGTTTGTATTTACGATAAATATAGTATATCAGATCATTTTCTTTTTTAGCTCATTATATATAATAAAAGATTGACTAGGGTGGAAAACATTTTGAAGCAGATTATGTGCATTTCAGTCCTCGGTAATGAATTAATGAATTGTAAATAAAAACTTAATTCTTCCTTTCTTTACTTTGGTTTAACCTCTCCCTTTGTAGATTTTTATCACGTAACCCGATCCTTACAGGGACAAGACTTTGTCAGGAGAAAATTTTAAACTCTTGATCACACACACACTTTTTGACACAGAAGGACAATGAGGGCCTCCCCTGGAGAGTGATCAGCTAAATGCATGGCCACCTACGAATTAACACGTAGATTTAAGAAAATACACATCATTCACACTAAACAAGGCAAATATGACACAGATGACTGTGATGGCCAGATGGTGTTCCGGGATAATTTGCGCCTTAAAGTTTCCTAACATTAAATGTCAAATTGAGGAGTTGAAAGGAATATGGGAGTAACTCATGTTTTGCCCTTTTTCCGTTCAATGCATTCTTGGACTCGCCACTTTGTAGTTGGTCAGCCTAAATTTTTTCGTTTCGATATCTCGATTACAGCAGTTTCAGCAGCTGATTGCATCAATTAAAATAAACAATGTTATGCATTTAGTTATATATGAATTGCTAACATTTCAAAACGTATATTATTTGTGTCCATATTCCATTCAACTCCTCAATTTTGTCTTACAGATAAGCAAAAACCCGAAAAACATCACTCGTGAAAAATTTTCCCACCGGGGATCTAACCCGCGCCAGCTGCGTCTGAGGCAACAACATTATCATTACTAGAGTCTGGATGTTAGGTACTTAAAAAAATCAAAATAGGCAGGCAAAAAGGCACTAAAAATCATTAATATAGGTAGTAAAAAATTCAAAATAGGCTCTTACAAAAAATGGACAACATAACTTTTCACAGTCTTACGTTAAGAATATAAACACATGCTATCAATAGCATGCGAAGATCTCAGAGATGCTTTTGGAATTTTTTTTGCCTTTTTACAAAGAGCAGAACTGTCATTTGAGAATATTTCCACGTCAAATTCTTTCACGAAATTGGTCAGTTTGTATTTTACTGTTGTCCGATCTTTTAGATATCTTAAAAAAAACTGTTCTAAAGGTAAGAAAAAAGATACACTTGCCGCACCACTTCGTCTTTTAATCACCTGTCTGTGAATGAGGACTGCAGACTGAATTCAGTGTTACCAACATGAAAAATAATATTACCGGTTTCAGCACCAAGGTATGAGACAGAAAGAAAGCTTGAGGCATCTACCCTCTTTGGCACTCAGCAATGTTTGTATTGAAAGGAAGCAAATAACTTTTCTCCAAGCCTTAGAGCCGAAGCATAATACAATGGGACATAGTTTACGGCTATTTTGCTTAACAGGAATGCATGAAGTGGAAAAAATACAATAATTACCTAACGGGAGTGCATTGAGGGAAACCATCTACCTGCTAGGTTATGGGGTTATTGCCAGCCTTATCCAAAAATAGTCTAAGAGAATTTATAAAAAGAACACTTGAAAACATCTATGAAATGATTTGTGCCATGAGGTTTGTCCATTTCAATTGATTTCATTGAGATACTGAGTTAATTTCGAGAAAAAAATTGCAAATAGGCATTTATAGGCATTATAAGCTGAAATAGGTATTGATAGGCAAAATGAACTTCATGGAAAACTTTAGGGTCGTTGGTATCAACCTATATGAAGTCACTTTTACAATATCTATAATAAATAACTACAGGCATTTTCCCTAACATCCGGTCTCTAATCATTACATTACAGCATTAGACATGAATTAAATTAACTAATGAAAACAAGAGACATAGATAACCCACAATTACATTATGGTTACATTTCTGTTAAACATTCCTCCTATTGTTCTATAATTGGTAATTAAATTGCTAACATGCATTGTAGGTCGTAAAATTTATTACTAGCAGCAGTGTATGACTAATCAATTGATTGTACCGAGATATCTCGCGCCTCTGTTATATACTGACAGGAAGCATTAGTGCAATCATTTTATTCCCTCCTTGCTTTATTTTCTGTTTTCTTTTTGTTCATAGTGAATTGCACGGTAACTCATGAAAAAATTGCAACAAAATAAAATGACTTTTTCTTCAAATAACAGGACACTGTTTATTCTTCTAAACAAACATTGCACACACACATAGGTTTCAATCCGTTTAAACAGAACATATGAGTTTCTTTCTGTAATAATTGTACTTAAAATGTATGGTTTTATCTCGGTAACTGACGTAACTGTAGAATGACTTTTTACAGTTAGAGTGAAATAAACTCTGCGAAATTTGTAATATTATTTCAACAAGCAATTGTGAATTTAGTATATGTGTATATATATACACATACTGTATGTCCACCGCTGTGGTCTCGAGGTAGCATGCCGCCTTGTCGCGCAGCGGGCCCAGGTTCAAACCCCGGTCGGGGCAGTTTCTGGGCGAGGTTTTTCTTCGCCTGTAAGACAATAAGGCCCAAACGGTCCCCGAAATCATATGACCATCATCATCATCCTTCACCGGTGGGGAAAGCAACGGGAAGCTACCACACCTACAATTCCCTAGTAAAGCTGCAAGCATAGCATGAAAATGTATGATTGCAGTGAAGAACCCTCCTTCGGGCAGAATTACTATGGATGGATATACTGTATATAGCGGGGGCACGCCGTAGCGTAGTGGTTAAGAAGGAAGGTCGAGAATTCGAGTCCCGGTAGGGTCAGGATTTTTAACTGACCCAAACCTTCTGGCGGCTCTGGGGTCGACTCAGCCTCTAACGGAAATGAGTACCAGACGGTTGTTATGGGGTAAAGGCGGCCGTCACGCAGGGTTGACAACCCAACTGACATCAAGTGCCGATTGTCCAAAAAAAGTGGGAGCTTTAACCTCCTCCTACTACCCCAAGGGCCTCCTGAGGCCTGTAGTGGGAGCACTTTATACTGTATATAGCAGGAGTTATAAAATACGTGTTTTGAGTTTTATTTTTTAATATACTTTAATCACTAATAATTATTATAGGCTACAAAATGAAGGTAAATGGCATAGCAATTAACGCTTCTGTATGGTGTCAGAGTTTTAATTAAAATACAATTGACAATTCTTTGTTACATATGAGTTTGTTCATATTCTACAATATTTTGGGATGTAGTCACTTGAAAATATTTTTAATACTCCATATACTACTTTGGGAAACAGGGAAGAAACTTTAATTTCCATGCGTTATGTCAAATTTTACGTGCAATTCACCTTATACATACTAATAAGTATACTGTGTTACCATTAAACTAAATAATTATTGTAGATATGTTGTCGCAATTAATTTTACATTTTACACTTGCACATACACTCATCCATTCTACATTAGTTTTTGTACGCAATACAAGTTTACATCATCTATATAACATGGTTTGCCGAAGGGGTACAAAAATTCACATTAATGCCATATATCTGCCTAATGCGGAATCCGAAGCTTGAAAAGTAGATATACTCAGACCAACGGATCTGTGCCCCTATAGCGCTGACTCGTTCTTAGGAAAGTACACGTCTATACTCACACCATTTCACCACACTCCCCTCTCACTACGTCAAACAGCAGCCATCGAGTAAGGATGTTGTCAAACTTCCCCCAGTGTTATGACTCTTGAATATTGAAAAATGCAAGGTTGAGTTGACAACACTGGAGTGCTAGTGCAATAGAAAGATAGAAAAGGGAGATATAGGAATGCTGGGAGTGAAATGATTTACCGAGGCAGAAAAGGAAGTAGATTTAGTTCGCATATATGACAGGGGCACAGATCCGTTGGTCAGACAATAGCACTGGAACAGATAAACATCTGATTTTTTTCAGGTAAAATCCCTTATCATCATAAAAAATCGTATTTGTGTAAGTATCGAATGTCTGCAGCTTCGAACAGTTTCCAACAGCTTTTATAAAAAGGAATGGAAATTTAGTTCACAACAGCTAAGGACACGGAGGAGACATCTTTTGGCATTTAGGGTAGGCTAGATTCATATCCGTAGAGAAAGTAACTATTTAAGTGGACTCCTGGGGGAAAAGTCCCTGATCTTCTATGCTCGTGCCTTGATGCATAAAGGCCAACTCCTTGTTCATCGGGGAAAAAAAAAACAACAAAATGCTAAAAAGACCAATGGAATACACAAGGAGGGATTTAATAGAAGACAATTCACTGAAAGCAGTGACATACCAACGATACATTGTGCCTAACATATGCAGGAATTCGTCGATATGTTGTTCTAGCTTCCTGCAGACCTACAATGCGCCCCGTTCAAATGGCTGAAATTGTTGAACAGGAATACGTACTCGTCGGCGGGACATAGTTCTACCCTACAATTCGTTTGGCTTAACTTTGCGAGAAATTTGTAGAAAGAGACAGTTCCACTCACCTCTCTCACTCGCACCAGTGTTCTCGGAATTTCTTCACCAGATGTTAATAGGGGAAAGGGGGAAGACGAAAACTGACAACACGGTGGGTCTTTCTTTCTTTTGTATCGGGTCGAAAGCGGACCCTTGTATCTCCATCCATCTCTCTCTCTCTCTCTCTCTCTCTCTCTCTCTCTCTCTCTCTCTCTCTCTCTCTCTTCACTAATCTCTACTCTACTCATTCTATTCCTCAATCTCTAACACTCTCAACCGCACAAAACTGGCCTGCTGAGAGCCATTAATCGCCGATGATCGTGACAAAAACTCACTTTACAACCCCCTCAATATACACGTATCGTACCCTGGTACCAAAGAACTCAGTCCTTGAGGTGTTGCATTTTTTCGGCAGTGTAAAATAAAAAGACAAGTATAGAGAGATATATAAAAAAATGGAAAGTTAAACAAATCCGAAATAATATTTCTGAAGCTGATAATATCTGGTAAGGCATTCAGATATCGACAGCCTTATGAAAAGTGCAGAAAATGTGTTGAAGACTACCTGCTTCAAAAAAAAAGGGGGGGGGGGGAAATATACAGACTTGTAACTTAGCAGAGAAGGACATATCAAAGATGAGTAAATTAACGAAATAAAATATATATATGAGCTAACAGGCCATATTAGGACAATGAAGTATAATTTCTATGAGGATGACATTATCTCATATCAGGCTCCAGAAAGGAATGATTTTAAGAATATAATATTATGAATTGTGAAACCAAAGAGGACCGAATTAAACATTTAATTATAGCAATGAAGGAAGAACACGCACTGTTTATTGAAAACATGTAATATATCCACATTAGCTTCTCCAATTTCGCAGAACTACGCCCTGGAACTTAGAAAGTACCATGGAAAGAAGACTGAAGATGAGATTGGCGACCAAGTAAAAAGAATGACCTGGATCTCTGAAAAATCGGAAATGAGGATACAAAGTGCTCCAGAATTCTGTAACATCGTGTGCAGTGAATCCAATCAAGTATGTTCAGGAGGTGTCACAGGAATGGGGTAAATGAAGAAAGTAGATTTGAAAATCTTGTAGATATTCGGACATCTCATTAAATTTAGCATGTAAAAGTGTCGAGCAGTAGGTAGGAGTCGTAGGGATAGAAAAAAAAACTCTTGGCTACAGGACATGAAAAAAGCGATAAACGAAAAAATAAAAAAAAATAAAAAAGATTGCAAGATTGGGAATGGGAAGATAGATTTGGAGGAAACGGTTAAGAATGTAGAACATTGGTCACAGAAAAATGTGATGATACATTGGAAAAATATGCATGATTATCAAGATGAAAAGTGTTTTAGTCCTATGTTACAGAATATGATTAACAGTAAAACTAACAATCAGTGAAGAAAAAAAATCACCAGTTTCGTGTGTGAATAGGAAACTAGAGTTTTAGTAATGACAATTAAAAAACGCGTTTGCACGACAGGCCTAGAAGACCCTTGGCCTCCCAACCGGCTGCTGGTTTCACATAAACCTGTCATTTACAGAGGTGGATGATCATCTAACCAGTATAGGGGTGACACATGGTCAACATGTCGAGTCCCCAAACAGGATAATATAATATTTAATTAATGTTGGGAAGTAAACATTATGAGGTATAATCATTAAAATGTATTGGAGAATATATTGTTTAAACAACTCACCTCATAGGATTCATGCTTCCATGATATCGCGATTTCAAACATAATCATGTTCATCGTCAGCCATAACTCGGAGTTATGGCTGACGATGAACATGATTATGTTTGAAATCGCGATATCATGGAAGCATGAATCCTATGAGGTGAGTTGTTTAAACAATATATTCTCCGATACATTTTAAGGATAATATAAAATTATAGGCCCTAGTCTACTTGATGCAATGTTAAATATCTAACCAGATATAACCTTGAATATTAGAGCGTTTTGAATATAACTTCTTACAAATAATTATTCTTCTTCCTCTACGCATGAAAGCTGGCAGCTTGTTGCGTGTTCATTCACTATAGGTCCGGGGTATGGTGACGTCCTTCCATCGTAGTTGTGGTCGTCCTAAAGGCTTACAAATAATCTAAAGCGATTTATCACTACTTTCATTCCGATTAAAAACATCAATATCACATTAGTAATTGCTCAGTTTTCTTTTTCTCCATGGCGCGACCAGTCTAAGAAGTCCTTGGGCCTTACCAGCCGGATGTTAGTAGTGACGGTGTTCACAGAGCTGGACGAACATCTAGTCAGATCATATGTCGCTATATGTAGCGCAGCATATCGGATGCTTAGGCATTATAACTGGTTTTTTTCCTCAACTGTAGCCGGGGTAACGTATTGTATTCCAATTTCTCACGATGCTGGGTTGGGCATCATCCCCCATACTGGATGAAATTCCCCGAGAAAATATTCCCCATAGGGACTCTCTACAATTCCATAGCTCTGCATAAAGGATGATCACCGACCGTTAAACTGCCTCTGTGTCTAACGCAGCGCGGGCCACAATTAAAAAATTGACGAACAAGGGCCGCAGTACGCGATCCTGCAGTATGGGCAGTGTGACGACCAGAATATATCTACGCCATCATGTAGCAATACTGGGCAGTTTTAGTTTTTCAATGATTCAGTTTAAAAAATGTAACTCAACGAAAGTCAGACACATTTTGATATACAGGATTTGCAATCATTCTAAAAAAAATATACAGTATTTACTAACATTATACCCCAGTAAATTAGTTAAAACTTAATAATTGTTTTTTACATACTGTGTTTTTCATTAGTTCATGTCATATAAAGTTAATTTTACTCAATAAAATTATAATTATACATTAATATATTATTATTTCTATGGTTCAATCCAGAAATAGCATCATAAGTCTGAAATTCAGCTTTTTAGCGAGGATAATTAGAGATAAAAACCTCATTTAAAAAATCTGGCGACTTTTTTTCAATGCGATAAACTAGCAGAAAAATCGTAGATAACTGCAAATGCACTATGTTTAGAAAAAGAAAGATCGGTTTGGGGCAGATTTAAGGGTTGACAAATAATGTATAGTTTTGCCACAAACTTTTGTTATCTTTTTTTCCCCCACTTTTCAGCTATGAAGAAAAATTAATTTGAAAAAAAATAGCATGTTATAAGCGCCCAAGAAGATGAAAATAACGAGACCTCAATAGATAAAATACATTAATAACTTTTTGCAAAAAAAATGAAAACAAAGAATTGTAATATTTCACCATTAATCGTTACACAAACTTTCGAAGGTTAAATTGTAGCCTTTCATGACGCCTATATATCATGAAAATTCCAAAAAATATTTACAATTCTGCTCAATTCGCTGAAATTGTAAAAAAAAGGTGTCTGAGTAATATGTCGTCCATATGGCCAATAATGGACCCACAGCAAATCTTCAAAATTATTTTATTTCCTCAAGAGTTGCTCTACAACCACTTAATTACAAGTTTGTGAAGTTCAATTAAATGCCCTCAAAATGCATCTGAACATTGATCTTTTTCGGTCTGACGCCACATCGGGAAGAATGCTCTCGATGACCCGGCTACTCGAGCGCTGAAACGTGATCTCGCGCGTTTCCTCACGATGTCGGCCCTTCCCCTTCGATGGGCGCATCAGACTGAAACAGGCCTTTTTTTTAACGTTTAATTGTTCTTTACACACTTTTTGATTACGTATGAATGTAGAGCAATTATTCAAGAAGAAGAAGAAGAAGAAAAAACTTACCATTTGTTGTGGGACTATTATTGGCCATATGGATAACATATCACTAAAACTTTTTTTCCCCTTTTTAGCTAATTGTGCAGAGAGTTGTAGTTATTTTTGCATGAAATTATGATAAAAGGCTACCGTAGAGAAACTTAGTGAAAGGCTACAATTTAAGCCGCGAAAAAGTTTCAACAACGATAACGGGCCCTAGTAATACAATGGTGAAAAATAACAGTTTTTCGTCGTTTTTATTTTTGTTTTAAGTTGTGAACTGGTTTTATAAATTCAGGGTTTTTAGCACTATAATGGCTACTTTAATTTTTCTCAATAGCTTAAAAAAACAATTTTGGCAACTTTATGAATTTTTTTTTCACTTAATTGCCTCGAAGCGATTTTTTTTAATATATGCATTGAATTCCTACGATTTTTATACTAATAACGTTAAAAAGGTGGCCGGGATTTTTAACTACAATTATCCTTACCTAGTTAGGCGATTACAATCAGTTGCTATGATCATATAAGTTGACTATAGTAAGCCTAATTAACCACAGTTATTAACCAAGTATATTTTCGTTAATTTATGTCATTTTAAAATGGCACATTGTAGCAAATTAATTTAATTTCATTGTTGATTCTAATTAACCTTCATGTTGCAACATATCAAAATTTAATATTTCAGGATTCAATTCCACATATCAGTTTACGTACATTCAAATATGTAGGCCTATATATTAGCAGTATGTAAATAATTACCTCATCAATGTATATTTTGTGGTTTTATCTAAGAAATAATCCTGAAAATGCCCGAGTATTGAATGAGAATTTAACATAAAAACTCAAAATACGCTATATTATTGTTGAAACATGTCTATTATCATTGCTAAAACATAATAGCAAATTTAAGAAAAAAAAACACGCTAACATAAAATTAAGATTTTTTCACGTGCTGCATGTTATTTTTCTTGTTTGTTTTATGGTTTATTTATTCTTCAGTCATTGGCCCGAAGTAGTCAATTTCCTCACTCTGTCTTGTCCTTGTGCATTGGTAGGCTATATCCTTTGCTTCCTTGTTCCCATGTTTAGATGCTAATATCGTGGGGGAATCGTAGCTACTTTGGTTTGAGGGCATTGAAAGGGTCTAACGTGGCTTCTTCGATCATATTCTTGCCTTCATCTTCAACGTGCTGTTGCCGTTTTCCTTTTATCAGTGTTTTATATTGTCGCCGAAGGGCATTGTAGTGTTCGCGTGTCATTCCATCTGTCCGAAATTCTTGTTTCGTGTAAGGCTTGCAGCACTTTTTTCCTCATGGAGTAGTACTCACTGTCAAACCACTTTTTAGCTTTTCTCCCTTGATCTTGTGTGCGGATCATGGTTGATGTGAGGACTCCGTTTATACCAGTTGCTGCGAAGTTGATATTTCCTGTTTCTATTTGTCTTCGTATTTCTCCTATGGTTTTTGAAGTACGAGTTTTATTCTACGGAGCAATAATCACATCTAAGTGGATGAATGCAAACTATAATATTCGCCACAATGTAACTAGATCAGCTGCACATGGTTTCATCACCTGATCGTGTACAACGAAAGTGTACCATTCAAGTGAAAACTGTGTTTGTGAGTTATACTGTGGTTCGTGTGATAGACATCATGCTGCGACGTGCACAAAAAAAGCAACCTCGTTCACCGAGTTTTGCCAAAATTAAACATGCACATTGTGCGCACTTCCTTTATTATTATAAAATTAAGATTGCCGAATACTATCTAATCTAATGTATATAATTTAATACAACCTACTCAATCTAAGCTAACATACATAACCTAATTTAAATAAATATGGTGGCAAATTGTGAATGAACATGTTGGCCGTTATTCGTTAAGTATTCAGAATATCCTAATATTTCTCGAATAATGGTAAATAGTATAGAAATATAATCTAATTTCAACCAAAGTATTATTTATATGACTTTGTTGCCAAAAATACTGTCAATGTCATATTATGAAATTGCTCTATTCTAAGTTCCACTTTCCTATATAAATGAAAAATAGTTTTTACAGTGATATTTTTAAATTCACGCTCCTAAATAACATGTGAGATTTTTATTATAATTTAAATAAAGTAAATAGTTCTATAGTAGCATTCCAAGATTCGCTTTCTTATAAAAATACTCGAGGTTTATATTGTAAATTTATCAAGATGTAAATGGTTTTTATAGTGATATTCCAAATTGATATGGTTGATATATAATATTGAAGACTTATAATGCAATTTTAGTAGGATGATAATGATTTTATAGTGATATTCTAAGAACCATTTTCCTATTTATTATTCAACATTTATAGTGTAATTTTTGCAAGACAAAAAATAGTTTTCCGATATAACCTAATATGCATAATTTATATTGTAATTTTACCAAGATGAAAAACAGTTGTAATATTCCAAGATACGCTTTCATACATATTATTCAATATTTATAGTAGGCCTATAAGTTCAGCAAGATAAACATTACTTTTATAGTAATATTCCAAAATACACTTTTTATATAAGATTCCACATCTATAATGTAATTTCAGCAAGATAAAATAATTATAAGAATGTATGTGTAAAACAGGTAACTTACGGTGCGATATCATTCCTATAAGAAGTATATTCATTATTAGCTTCTTGTAAAGATAACACATAAAGTAATTCTATAATTAACACTCTGAATAACATTAATATGGGATTCATTGTTGGTTTTGGTATTTCATTTCACGAACTGAAAAATACATATTCAATGAACTACGGTTTTACATGGTTCACATTAACTTGTACAAGTTACTTGCCACACCGGTGTATTCCGCATCATGTCATTCGGGTGACTGTAAGTCCTGCAACGTGAAACGCTAGCAGACGATAATAATTGTAGAACATAAGACCCTGCAGCTCTTGCTTTCGTGCCAACATTATCATACCAAAACCATAGAGGCTAAACCAATGACCGCTGAGCCTATATTAAAGCATAGAAACAGGATTTTCAATCAACTGAAAGTTAGAGATTTTTTTACCAATCCTAGTTTTTTCCTATTTTTTCCTTATTTGAATTTTTTACACAAGAATAGGACACATCCAGAAATAGAATGGATATTTAACATCCATTAACCTGCCGGGTCGCCAGATTGGAAGGCAGAGGCCCTATCGACTATGTCACAGTCATAAACTTAAAAACAAAGTCATCCGGGGATGGAATCCCTGTCAGCTACGTCTGAGGCAACAAAATTACCATTATATCACAATGGTGAGCCGAAATTCAAACTAGACTCTGAGAGATGGATTTTAAGTTTCCAAAACTACATCATATAAAAGTGACCTACCTAGAAATCATGTCCTAAATGATTCAGTTTTAATTCATTGTTATATGCCAAGTTTAGTTTCGATGACACAAAAATTGCCGCCGCTAGAGCTTTAACGGAAACATAACCGTACTCACACACACACACACACACACACACACACACACACACATATATATATATATATATATATATATATATATATACATACATACATATACAGAGTGCAGCTAAATCAGTTAACCTAAAATATAAATATATTATTTTCTGTAGCTTACAACATCTATACAAATTGTCGTGACATGATACTGTACAAGATATATTTCCTAGTTAGCAAATTACCTCAAGCAGTCGTAGTGTTTAAGATTATATTCTGAAGGTCCCGTATTCAAATCCCAATTTCAACCAATCTGATTTTTTTCGTTGCAACCAATGTGCAGAGGTTAACTGACTTATGCAGCACTCTGTGTATAAATTCAGTCATGGCTAGTGTCGGTGTCTAATGGATAGGATCAATGAATATCTGTAAAAAATTGTCAAAAATACTTTCATGAAAACAACCTCAACCCTTCGGAACCTGCTAAAAAGGATTAACCCATGTCTTTGTAGAACTTAAAATGATGGCAATAAAATCACAAAAATCCGGGTCCTAATTACTGTATAAAAAACTGCTGTATTATTATAATTAACTACATATATAGACTTATAGCACAGATTAAAATTAATATTCTCTGATTGTATGATTTTATCAGTATCCCAGAGTATCAGCTAATGTTTATCTCATGAGAATCTTTAATTGTATATTATGATGCTAGGTTGGGAAGTGGATTTTACAGAAGTGAGGAAAAATTTCCGAGATTCTGTAAAACACTTCACAAACGTGCGTTGTACATTATTTTTGCGCGATGGTGTTTTCAAAATAATAAATAATAGTAAAATAATAACATATTTGTTGGAAATATTTGCGTTCATTATAAACAACTAACTAACGTTAACAGTGTGAGCAATGTTTAATAGTTGAAATTATAGGAGGCCATGACATCAATCTGGTTATAAATGGCGGCAAGTACGTATTTATTGTTTTATATTGTTTCAAATAAAGTTCAGTTAACTTAAGATGCAGTAATTTGTTTCGTATAATGTATTATTAACATTTTTTTTTTTTGGATATTTGTTATATATACATTGTACATAGTATACATAAAGGTTAGTGGTTTTATTTCCCACATGCGGTATGTAGTATGTAATATTACAGTATAGTTATTTCATTACAGTATAGTTCGCAACCCCGAAATCTAGGAAGTTGAACTTTCAATCATGGTCGTCATTGCTATAAGTATGACAAAACGCACTATCGCGCAAAAATTATATTTAAACATGTTAAATAGGCAGTTAAATAACAATTACGCACGTTTCATTTTTCATAATCAACATCAATAATTAATTAAATGATAATTAATATCACACTGCCATCTAGCAAGAACAACGATAAACGATGCTGGAAGCAGTGCTATAAATTTATGACATACCCATGTGTTTGCTATCCTATTATTATTAATTATTATTATTATTGTTATTATTATTTTTATTATTATTATTATTATTATTATTATTATTATTATTATTATTATTAATTATATACCAGCCTCATGGGCTAGTGGTCAGCGTTTCTGACTACTGTTCATGAGGTCCCGGATTCGATTACCGGTCAAACCATAGGGGTTTTTTGGTTTCTTTTTCTTTAAATGGAATGATTCCTGTGGTTGCCCATGGTCTGGGATTTAGGTTAAGTTTAGGTTAAGAACTCTCCTGACGCTTCATTATCTTCATCACCCATCATATCATCGGGGTAACATAACTCCGCCTTCTAGGCGCCCCAACTTCAGAAGTGGGGTTACAATTAAGCCAATGCTAGGAGAGAACACCAGAAATGTCGAAATGACAATCTGGTGCATTGAAAAAAAAATTGAAAGCACTCTTCGCATATCATATCTCATTTGTTAACATTTGTATTTAATATTAATCAGCTGACAATATCAACAGAGTAGGAAATATTTTTTATTCAATGCCCCAGTTTGTCATGTCGACATTTCTGGTGTTCTCTGCTAGCATTGGCTTAATTGTAACCCACTTCTGAAGTTGGGGCGCCTAGAAGGCGGAGTTACGTTACCCCGATGATATGATAGATGATAATGGAGCGCCAGGAGAGTTCTTAACCTAAACTTAACGTGAATTCCAGACCATGAAAAACCACATGAATAATTCGCTTAAAGAAAAATGCTTATTGTTTGACCGGGAATCGAATTCGGGATCTCATGAACAGTAGTCAGAAACGCTGACCACTAGCCCATGAGGCAGGTCATAGGAAAATATGTTAATATACATTATCTCTTGGTGTTGATAACTGAGATATATTACTATTACCCATAATCCCAACACCAAACAAAAAATTTAAAAATCGTCAATGCGTTGCAATAACAAAGTGTTGATAATGATGGCTTTGCTATAGAAACACGTTGACGATTTTTAAATTTTGTTTGGTGTTTGGGATTATAACAATATATGTATCAAGTAGGAAATTGTACGAATTTAATGTCCACACGATGCAGGTTATACAAAGTTTGAAAAATGTACTGACATTCGGAATCTATTTTGTTTACTTATTGATATATAATTGAGAAACTTTTTATTCTGATTTTTAAGCATTTGTTTAAATAACATGTTACTTTGCTGTTACAAGTTTTTTACAATACTTTACTGATATAATTAATGTTACCAAATTGCAGAGTGTATTTTTTTTTGTAAAACACGTAACCGATGCTCAACACAGCAATTTGCTAGGTGTTATTTCATGAGTCCGCATCATGCAATGAGAATACTATTCACCGCATATTCACATGTTTGTTAAACTCCAATGTACCTGATCTCTGTAATTCCGGTCTCCCAACACAATGTATTGCATACATCCACTACTTTTTTCCCCCCATCTGAGTTTTCCAATGTTTATAACGGATCAACAATTAATAACTTTCCATCCATTTGTTTACAAACATACACGCCACTTAAGTACACAATGCGACTATATAATAAAAAGAGTCTGATATTTAGAATGTAAAATATTCAATATTTGAGTTCAAATCTTCTGTTTATCGTAAGGAATATCACGAGTAAATTTATCTAAAGGATTTGGAAATCAGGAGTGGCATTTGTTAGGACTATTTAACGAATAAAATTAAGCAGTTTACTCAAAAATCATTATTTATATATAATTACCGGTATTTTAATATATTTATATTCATTCATTCATTCTGAGAATTTTTCTCATCATTGAGGGTTTTCTCCTACCAATCTTAGTAATTAACATGAATAAAAAAAATAAATATAAATGACTACGGACTTATAGACTATCAGTTTGTAACAAACATTCACAAATTTCCCTTAATTAAAGTTCTTCATCGTCCTCTGTCCTCTGTGTCATCTGTTACACTAAATTTCCTTATTGAATTTTGAATGTTGTTCTTCCAGATTGTTCTTGGTTTTCCTTTTCTGTTCCTTCTTTCAATTTTCCATGCATAGACGGCCTTTTATATGTTTATAAACTTTTATAAATTTTTATATATTTGATGTAAACGACGATATTTGAAAACAAATCAGAAATGCATGGATATGTTTAATTGTTTATTAACTGCAACTTGATAATATTTATTGCCAAATAGGATCGCAATATTGTAGGAATGCACCCTAGCGGGGGAAAAAAATCAAATTAATTAATTTTTTTAGTGAACAACTCAATAAAATCATTATTTAAAAACACAATTATTGAACACACAATTATCAAATGTGTAGTTCGAAAGAATATGTTCATTATTTGCTATATTCAATGTATTGGTTGGAGAGTCAGTCACTGCAAAATAATGCTCTGACCTGTTCAGAATATTAAAAGGAGAAGCTTTCTTTATCACAAAAGCAGGAGCTGGTAAAGAAAAATCGATAAAGAGCGAGGTGAAACACGACTGTCATTGGTAGAAAAACGAAATTCATTGAAACGTGATTAGTCGTTGAATCCCATTTGGAGCATGAGTTATATAGTCCTATAAAATATTTTATTTGACTTACGGAGCATCCAAATTGTGTGCTTATTGTCGTGCTCACCAATAGCAAGGATTCCTAATTCCTATTAGAGATCTGTTCTGTAAAGTAAATAAATAAAGTTAAAGCAGGAAGAAATAACATGATAGTTGCAGTCATATAAATATTTTTCTTTTTTTTTTCCCCTTAGTTTTAACTTCTCCCTTTGTAGGTACATTTACGTGCCCACATCGCTCGGCCTCACAGGGACGGCACTTGTCAGGGGAGGATTTTAAACTCTGGATCACGCACATACTTTTTAGATTACACAAGGACGTGGAAAGCCTAGTAATCAGCTCAATGCCAGGACCACATCCGAGACAACACGAACATTTAAGATAAGACACAGCATTCACTCGCACATGGCGAATATTATACGGATTATTGAGATAGTCATATGGTGTTCGAGGACCATTTAGGCATTAAATTTTCCTGGTTTATTCTAGAGGCCCTTCATGTTCTTGTGTGGACAAAAAGTAAGTGCGTAATCCAAAGTTCAAAATTCTCTTCTGATAAATCGTGTCCCTGTAAGGCCCGAGGGACGTGAGGCACGTAAAAGTAGGCCTCCGCATAAAAAAGGGAGGGGTTAAACTAAGGTAAAGAAAGAAAAAATAAAATATGTTCGAATTATAATGAAGAATGAATGGGTGAAAATGCAAATGCTCGAATAAACATTGCATTAATTTGGGACAATATTTACTCCATGATATTGTTGTAGGACATAGGCCTGTGGATATGATACTGGCTTTTCTCTTCTCTGCTGTGTTTCATGCTGGTTGGAGCCTGACAATAAACTGTACAGATGAGGATTTCCGTGTTATTATCATACAAGGAGGCCGAACCTCATGCTTACAAGAGCGTTTCTGTGGTTAATTTACCATAGTAACCTGTAATATTAATTAAAATCTTCGGGAGCAACATTATCATCGCCGTGGTTATCTCTCTTCCTTTTTTGTACTATTGCGAACGTAGGACATTAATAAAGTTATTCAATATCATTCTACTCTGAACTTAATTCTTCATTTCACTGCTAATTATTCATATTTGTCTTCATATTTGCTCATATATTTATTATTTTTCTTTAAGATTTCGAATCAAAGTTTCCTTTATATATATATATAGTCCACCGTTGTGGACAAGGCAGCACGCTACCTCGTCACGCAGCGGGCCCGGGTTCGATCCCCGGTCGGGCAGTTTTTTTGGGTGAGATTTTATCGGGGTTTTTCCTCACCTGTAAGACATGTCAGGAAAACTTTAAGGCCCAAACGGTCCCCGAAATCGCATGGCCATCACCATCATCATCATCATCATCACCCTTCACCGGTATGGAAAGCAACGGGAAGCTACCACATTTACAATTCCCTAGTAAAGCTGCAAGCATAGCATGAAATGCTATGATTGCAGTGAAGGACCTGCCTTCGGGCAGAATTACTATGGATGGATATATATATTCTTCCTTTGATACATTATGTCACGCACGACAGCGTTAATGGAATAGAATATTTACTCCCAGCCCTAATCTCTTAATGCTATTCAATTAGAATGTGCTTGTTGGCCCTTAGTATTCCTTCGCCATCGCCTAATACTGTAATACTACGCCATCAACTTATACCAACAACTTATTAATACCAATCAGTTAGTTCTATGCCTACTTTATTCTCTGAAGATTTTATGGCATGCTTACTGATGTCCTATACATATTGTACAAGAACTTATCATTTATATGAACAATAAAACTAGTGGACCAATTTAGTATACTACTTTTAAAATAGTATTTTTAATTACTAATTTAAATTAGTTCGTATTTTGTTCACCCTTATCTTGCGCATTCATATTCCCGCGTGCTACTTACTATTGGCTTGTATTGCCGGACTCGGAATATTGGTGAAGTTTGAGTATGTGGAGCGTGGAGGATGAAACATGAAATTTATAGCTTTCTGCCTGGAATGTAACTGCAAATTGTACGTCAATTGCCATGTGAACGAAGAGGAAGCTAGGATTAATCAGGCACTTCTTCGAGGTTTGTAAGAAGCACTCCAATGCATAACGTTCTGTTAAGATATTTAAAATATGTGTTTAGCTTCTTGAGCTGATTCTATGATTTTTTTTAAACAAAATTGACTAAAGTACAGGCCACAGGGATTGTGATATCCCTTGGTTCTAGATAAATTGGAAATAACTCGTGGCATTACTTCTGATAACTTTTTCCTTCGCTAAAAAAAGCGAGATCCTGATGCAGTCTTATTGTTCAAATACTGAAGAATCACCACTATTTAATGTATTCAATATTTAATTACACATCACAACAAATTTATCTATCAATGTTATTATAATATTTGTTCCAAATTAGCAATACGGTAAGTAAATTCGCATTAAGAATACCCTCATATATTATTATTATTATTATTATTATTATTATTATTATTATTATTATTATATTTTATTATTATTATTATTATTATTATTATTATTATTAATATCCATCCATCCATAGTAATTCTGCCCGAAGGCAGGTCCTTCACTGCAATCATAGCATTTTCATGCTATGCTTGCAGCTTTACTAGGGAATTGTAGGTGTGGTAGCTTCCCGTTGCTTTCCACACCGGTGAAGGATGATGATGATAATGATAAGGATAATGATGATGGCCATATGATTTCGGGGACCGTTTGGGCTTAAAGTTTTCCTGACATTTGTCTTACAGGTGAGGAAAAAACCCCGATAAAAACCTCACCCAGAAAAACTGCCCCGACCGGGGATCGAACCCGACCCGCAGCATGACAAGGCAGCACGCTACCTCGAGACCACAGCGGTGGACATTATTATTATTATTATTATTATTATTATTATTATTATTATTATTATTATTATTATTGTTGTTGTTGTTGGAATACCTGGAAGAAGTAAGAAAGGTAGACCTCGAAACTCATGAATGCAAGAAATAATAATTGGAATGAGAACAAGAGGACCGGATGACGTCTAGTGGATGGATAAGGGACTAGTGCAGAAGAAAAATAAAACTTTAGGCACAGAAAAATGTGTAAACACTGAAATTCTGTATATAAATAAATAAAATATTATTATTTATTATTATTTTATTATTATTATTATTATTATATTATTATTATTATTATTATTATTATTATTATTATTATTATTATTATAAAAATGACGGGTAAAGACTTGCACAACGCTCGAAATAGTGAATTGTTTCTTCAAATCGCTGAAGTAGATGCCTATTGAATTGTAATGATATAACATTGAATTGAATTTTATGTAGTAACTACAACGTCCATGATAATATAATTCCATGGATGTCTCTACAAATATTCTTCAATGAAAAGGTGTTCATTTCCCCTTCCGCAGTCAGAGTTTGATGAAGACAAAAGACGTCATAGAAACAATGAACGGGTGTGACGTTTCGATATTATTAAACTATTTTCAATGTACATTGTGTGTTATATAACTTACCACCCAGAAGCAAATGCTGTACTATATCGCAGAATTATAATTAACAGAAAAAATAAGTTTATCTGAATTTCTGTTCCAAGTGCAAATGAAAACTTGATATTTCTATATCTAATTTAGGCTACTTATTTAAGAATATGTGAAATATTACTGTAAGTAGAGGGGTCATATATATATATATATATATATATATTATATATGAATTGAATACGTCTACCGGTCCTGATAGATTCATGGTTATCATCCTCATCTCTGATTCCGAGGTTCGCGTATTCAAACCCAACTGGGTCAACGGATTATAAAGGACTTAAAATCCTCAGCATGGCTTAGGGCTACTGCGGAAGGAGGATAAAGTCTTAGGTGCCGAAACGTAGTTTTTTACGGCGCTTAAAAGAACTTCAACCTGAAAAAAAAAAGGCCTCTGAGAAAATGTTATCGACCGTTTCACATCCATGTTTAAATTGCGATCTAATTACATTAGCCGTTAGAGAACGTCGTTAAATAAAAATAACTAACTGAAGAAGTTCATTGAAATGCTATCCGCGGAAATGAATTATCTTTCCACATACTGTGTTATCATAAGCGCAGGTAACTTACCCGTATAACGCCTGTTTCCTTATCAACAAATTAAATAGTTCATGCGAATCCATGTTTTATAAAGGCAGGCAGGATTACTATAACTTTTCTGGATATTCCGGCGGAATATTGGTGATGGGCCACAGCGGGATTTTTTCGGTTTTTTTTAGGGTTCTCCCGATTCCCCAATTCCATCCCACCAATACTCACCACTCTTCTTCCCTCCGTCATCATATCATTTCATCTTCATTCATTCATTTCATATTTCACCTCATGTTACCTTTCACCTCGCCATATGTTAGGTAAAAATAATCTGGTTAGGAAAACATAGATATTTAAAATATGTGGTTGTAGCGATGTAATGGAGCACACTCACGTACTTTCTCATGTCTCCGAGATTGTATGTCAACTTAGGGCAGAGTAGGTCTAAAGCATAGAGAAGCATAGAGAGTCTAAAGGGAGTGTTGTAGCCTCGCTCCGAGGCCTTGGGTCCAGCACAAATAAATTGCAGTATGAGTTATGTCTGATGTGTATGGAACCAGGGATACCAAAACAGACTACAAATCAATGTAGAGTAGATTTTTATCTCATTTCCATAAAAAGTAAATATGGGTAAACACAATGAACATGAAACAAGGTTCCCATAGGCTATTAGGATCTTAAAAAAAACCCTATCTATCTAATCTAATTATGTAAACTTAAATTTTCTAATCCATAATATGTAGACCTTAGATTGTTTTTTTAATTTTGAAATGTTGTATAACAAAATCATAAAACTATGTTTTGGTATTATCTATATTTATTTATTTATAATTATTTGGTAATTTATTTATTTCATATGTTACTGAAAAGTCCACGGTCTTTAAAACCATAATATACTCGTAGGTATACTATACGGCATGTGCTAATTGAAAAAAAAAATCGACAGACCAAGTTGGGTGAAGTAATAGCGTTTGAGACCGTATTCGGGAAGTTCCAGTCCAAGTTCAAATCCCGGTGCTGCCCAACCTAACTGAACTTTTCTTCCTGTTTTTTTTTCTCAATTGTCAAGGCAAATGCTGGGTTGAAATTTAATTATCAGGGCTCATTTCATATTATATCTTTAAATTAACACACACACACACACACATACATATATGTGTGTGTGTGTGTGTGTGTGTTATATTGCAGATTTTCACGGATATAAGTATGAATATGAAAGTTTTCTTGGGTTACTTTCATATATATATAATAAAAAATACACGTTTTAAGATGTTAAAAGAAAAAAAAGAGAAAACTACTTCCTGCGTGTAGTCTAAATAGCTTTTTTTTAATCTAGTCTTAACCCTAATTAAATTACAGTGCTATAGAGCTTATTATAATGAGTTTAAACCGTTGTTCTCAAGAACCCAAGGTGTTCCCTTTATTAACAAAAATTAGAATCAGAGATTTTTTTTTATTACAAATTACCTTTTACACAATCTTATCGATAAGTATAAGCCCAATGTATTCTCAGCGTCTGCAAACTCATTAAAACAAGTATAGCATAGGAACATTTATTGTAAGGCACAATCAATAAGTAATTTAATATAAACTTTGATATCTTAGAAGTTATCTTACTATTGTAGCCGTACCATAAAGTATTCTTTAGCATGTTGCAAAGATTAAGATATAAGACTCTGCCTTATCATTCAGGGAAAATATATTTTAAATTATATTTAAAAAATAAAGCTAGGAAAAATCGAGTGTTCTGTGAAACTCTCACAGCCGTACACATGTCAATGGGATATAAAGAAGTGTTTTAACCCCTACATAATTGGAGTTGACCAATGAGTCAATGTGACTTTTTTGAATATATTTTCCTCATTCCATCCGTTGTCGTTTTTTGCTGGTACGGAATGGCAGAGGAGGAAGTACGGACGACTATTACCTGGAAGAAGCATAATGTTTTCAGATCTACAATGTGAACAAATTTAATCTTATAAGAAATGTTAATCGTTTTCTTGATGCATTCAAATGTTTCCTCTTGTCTCGAGTAAATTATTATTTAGAATTTTTCTGACAACTGTCAAGTTTCTGACTCTGAGACGTCATGTGTTTTGTCTTCTTACTTCTCTCATGTAAACAACGTGAGAGAAAAAACGTATTTTTATTCAGTCTGATTTTTATTTTTTTGGGTGATTTTTTCGATCAGCAATAAATTAATCATAATTTTTATTTGTTTAAAATTAACGCTTAGAGAGTGATCATTATTTTTGCTTGGATCAATAAAACTAAAGATTGATTTTTATTTTTACGGATAAATTAGGCATGATTTTTAAATTCATTTATTAAAAATAATAACTATATTTTTTTGGAAAAAATAATTATCGATTTCAAACCCTGTAAATAATTACAAATTCAATTCAATTCAAGCCTCTATATTTGTTTGGATCCAGATGACACTGCTAAAAATGATAATACCATAATATTTTTGTTTTCGAATTTATTACAGTATTTTCTGCGTTATGTTAATTTCCATGCCACCCGGCCAATTTTGAATAATAAATAATCAACATATTTGATTTCTCATAATCGTTCACATCTTATTCTCCTTAAAAAAAGAAGTGATTTTTTTTCATTGTATATTTTGACAAAAAAAAGTAAGTGCTATAGCAAATAAATGTTTAATTTTACAATAGCATTCCTGTTAAATTTTATTACATCCTGCTGTTACTAAAATACACAAAAGCTATGTACACAAGAGAATCCATTTTAAATGAATATTACATTATAAATTTAACATCAGTACAAAGTACAAATGAAGTTTGTTTTGTCTGAACATTTTAACACTAAGTAAATAAAATCATAAATTCCCTGTAAATATTACTTAAAATGTCTACAATTGTCAAATAAATCAATTGAAAGACACGTAGAAAGGAATTTAAAAAAGGTTTAAATACCTTATACTATGATGGAAGTGGATAGTTAATGAAAAATAAGGGACATTTTAAAAAAGTTGGTGAATTCAAATGCCTAGGAACAATAATATTACAAACATGAACGAGGTGCTGAAAGAAATTAAAAATAAGTTAGACTCTAAGCCACAACTTTATTCAGAATATGGATCCCAGACGTGCCGATTTTAGCGGGAAAATACCGATTTTGAAAATTTACCCCATGTCCCTCCCATAACTTTTGCGGGACTTATATATGTACCGCTTTTTAATGCTGTTTTTTTCTAATTCTCTATTTGCTTTATTGTTTTATGAGCTGTCTTGATACCCAATATTAACTATTTGTATAGTATTTTATTACTGTTATATTTTTACGTCGAGTCGCGTTCGTTCCTTATAATATTTTTGTTTTTCTTATATTTTATTGGCAGCATTGAATTTACCGACCAATCACCATCACGTACGTCTTGAGACACGCATATTTTTTAAATCAAGATTCAGGTCGTGTTATTAATGTTGTTAGGTTGGTGCCACCCTTTTGAGGTCTTGACCCTTTCTTGAAGTGCTTGTCTTGGAGTTGTTCGTAGTTTTGTTTAAGCCAGGAGAATTGTCTTCTCCTAGCTGTTTCTAGTTGGATGTTCTTCAGGTAAGGCTTCTTATAGGATGCACTTTAGCTGAAGATGATGATCTCCCAGCTCAGAAGTGATGATTATATTCGAGGAATTGCGCTTAAGCTTCTTGACCTTAAAAATTTCGTCTTGAAATTATTTCCTTGTGAGGTTTAAGGACTCGAAGTTGTCAACTTGGTTAACAGTGTAACAGTGGACTGTAGGAGTTGAGGATTTTGTAGGATTTTTTCTAGGATTATTAGGAGCTGTTGGAAAAGGTTTTCTGGATTTAAGTTTGGTTCAGGAGCTGAGGGAAGTGGTGGAAAAATTTGTGTTATCTAGAGGAGCGTTGCTCTCTTGAGTTATTGTTGGCCTTGATGTTGATATTTTCCTTGTTGTATTCGTTTTAGGTGTTGTTTGTGACCTTGAGCTGAGATATTTTTTTTTTTGAACTCAGGAAACTGTCTGTAACTAGCTGCATGATCTTGTTGGCAGTTTCGACATTTAGGTGTTGTTTCAGTGCAGTTTGCTATTTTGTGGTTCCCAGAATATCTGACACAACTCGGAGCCATGTGACACAACTCAGCGATGTGCCCAAATCCCTGGCAATTGAAGCATTGGGTGCCTCCTTTAGATCCTCGATAGATTTCTAACTTAATTCGTATGTTGAATGTATCAATTAAGTTCCCAAGTTGTGATTCAGATCGTCAGTTTTCATAAATGTCGAAATCCAGACTGGCAAAGCAGTCTTTCTTCTTTCTCCGTTGTGGAAACTTGTCTTTTCTAGTAGATTTATCTAGTTCATTGTTAAGCAGTATACTGTATAATTGAACTGGTCAATAACGTGTTGAGATGTGGGTTTTCGGAACCGGTTTCGTTGTTTTATGTTAGATATCACCGAAGTGAAAGTGTGAGTTTACTGACTTTTAAAACGCAAAATTCATTTTGTTACTAGCGTTTAAAATGACATGGATATATTGTTTTGTGTTATTTGCAAATCCACAATTAAATCGACCATGGCGGTAGAAATTATATTCAATAGCATACTAAAACTAAAAAACACACAGAAGCAGATTTTGCGAGAGTGTCAAGCAAATATTTCTCCTAGTGCATGGTGACTATGAATGGTGCTAGCTGCAAAAAAGAAAAAAAAAACACATTCGCTTTGCACACAGTGGCTCATAAAAATCTGAGTTTCAAGTCAATGAACTGCACATGTTCAGTTATACGGAAATTATTTGAAATCAAGTTTACTTGTGCAGAGAATAATGTGAAATAAATAATTTTAGCTCAATTAGCTACACTCAATTGAAAGAAGCTCGCAGAAGCTAATTGCGTATCAGTAATGTTAGGCTCAACTAATTACAAGCATATAAAAGTAGTTCCGGTAATGGTTCGTTATTTCGCTCCATCCGAGGGGATTAAAATCAAAATAATCACTTTATCAAACTTGATGGATGAAACGTCTAACGTATCACAAAGGCCCTAATGCAGGTACTCAATGATGCCCAGTTAACCGATAAAATCGTATCGTTTTCAGCAGATAATACAAACATTAACTTTGGGAGATCAAAAAGGAAAGGGAATGATAATGTGTACTACAAACTTAAGAACAAGGCAAAGAAAAATTAATTGGTGTGAGTTTGCAGCACAAATATTACATTTCCATGTTTACCCAGTGAGTGTTCAACACTTAGAGAATTTTGCGATTTCATACTCGTAAAATACAAAAAAAAAAAAAACATATTGGGACACACTAAAACTATTGGTTTTCATTAATGCTTGTTCTAAAGAGAATAATTGACATTGGTTTAAAATTGTATTTATTTTTATCACTGCCTCCAAGTTGTCTTTATGACATTTCTGATATTCTCTCCTGGCATTGGCAGAATTATAACTCACTTCATAAGTTGGGGCGCCTGGAAGGCGGAATTATGTTACCCCGATAATATAATATGATGATGAATGATAATGAGACAGACCATGAGAGGCAAAAGGAATAATTCCCGTTAAGAAAAAAAAATCGGAGATCTGACCGAAATCGAACCCCGGACCCCATTGAACTCTAGTCAGAAGCTCTAATCACTAGCCCAAGAGGATGGTCAAATTAGTATTTATTTTCTGCGGGAAAATGTCCAACAATGCTAAAAAAATATATGACTCTGAAAATATAATATTTTAGGCACTGATTCATTTTGGAAAATAACTAACTCACTGGAAAGATCATGTAGCTCACTGTAATGTAATTTTCTCCATTCGCCTGTCTGTTTATCTCGCTTTGGAACAACATTTTTTCTTAAAACTTTATTCTCAAATACTCGTAATCTTCTTTCCTCTCTTCAAGTAAGAGCACATGTTTCGTATCCATATAAGTGGAAGAATAACAGTTCTATATATTTTCAGTTAAACGTTCTTTGAGAGAAGTTGGAACGATAAGACTCGCTGTAATGCATAATAGCATGCATTTCCAGAATTGAGCCAATGTTTAATTTCTTTGTGCATCTCATTCCTATTTGTAATTACTGTTCCTAGATATTTGAATTTAGTCATTTCTTCAAAATTTCCCCCATTTGTCATTAGCTGACCATTTCGATTCATCATCATCATCTTAAGGCGCGACAACTTCAAAAGTGAAAGTTTTGGCCTTCTCAACAATTCTCCTCCAGGTCAACTTATTTGCATTATATTATGTATTTATATGTGTGAACATGTATTTATTTTTATTGATGTTTACTTCCAGTCCCAATTTATTAGTGTTACTCAATAGTGCATGTATGTTGGCCCTCGGTATCTCTTCGCTATCGCCCAATAATACTACATCATCAGCATAGAGCACATTGGAAAATAAAAGATGTAATCATCATTGTTAGATAATCGAATACAGACAACTTTCATATACTGGAGAAGAATAAAACTTCTCACTAAGTTAGAATCAGAAGGTATAATTAGCAAATTTGTGAGTCTGTGACCTACGCTTTTTATGACACATTCATAGAGTACGTAAAAGAATGGAGTTATGCATTTAATGGATTAACTTGTCTGACGAAGACTTCTCTAAAGAAGCATGAATATATACGATCATAGGATAATTAGATAAAACGGTAGGCTACAACTTAATGGATTTATGGATTATTTTATTGTGTGTCTATTTGTATTTGTTACTTTGTTACAATATTGATTTATATGTATAAATGCACTGAGTTTGGGTTTTAAGTTTTATATCTTTGGAAACAAAAGCGAAGGCATTATTTTATTGCTTTTGATATAATTTCAATGACAAGTTATTCCGAATTGCGTAGCTGAAAAATTACAATAAAGTTCAAATTTATATGTTTAACTTGGTCTATCAATTAAGTTATACTTACGTGAGGCGGTAAACGAATAGAACCACTAACTTAAATTCAAGGTTCCGAAGGATTGTGAGTTTACAAGGTTAAATATTATGGGCATAGGCAATAGAATATAATATTTTATTACTTCCTCCATATAATTTCGTCAACATCTATTGGAATTTTCATTTCGCTGTATAAAAAGGAATAAACGCTCTACTAGTGTATTCTAATTCATACACACAAATATAGGCCTATAGAGTGTCTTCAACCTTTTGTGTCAAAACTGGATATATGATACCAAACAGAACATTTTGATATGATGAACATATATCCAGAAATCCATAGTACACTTTTTTATTTAAAAAACGTACATTTCATAGCAAGGAACCAAATAGTCGGGAATTCATAATTTGCGTGAGCGATTTTAATTTTCATGAGACACAAGTCCATGATAACATCTGGCGGTGCTAGCTAGTATGACAAAAAAAAAAACTTCGAGAGGATATGGCTGCAACTGGATGGCGCACCTTCTGACTTCTATGTTGAGGTCATTGACATCTCGATCTATATTTCATAATCGTTAGATTGGATTGGGAGGTTCTGTACCATGGCAACTGCGTTTGCCGGATCTCACTCCTCTGGATTTTTTTTTTCTGGGGCCACTTGAAGTCGTTAGTCTACGAAACTCCAGCAGACACTGGCGAGGAACTGCTTGGCAGGATCCTAGCTGTCATTCTCGTTTGTACAATAGCCTGCAGGCACAGAGTAAAATAAAATCTAAGTAATGATTTTAACTTTCGATAATTTACAGTACCGTCTACATAGAACGAAAGGATAGCAGTTAAAAATTTAAATTTACAAAATGGCTAACTTCCCATAATCCCGAGTGAACACCGTTAAACACGCCGTGAACGACGCCGTGTGCCTTGCATTTGTTTTATTTAGTTACATATTCTGTTACTACGAAACAGCGCTACCATTGTAGTTTGCTCATTGTAGTTCATCGTAAACGACCGAAATTTTTTAGATGTCACTGTACTCAGTTTCCCCTCTATTCGAAGTTTCTCTATGGCCTGCAGCAATATTTGAAAGAGTTCAATGCGCCGGTGTCATGTCTGCATTGAGACTGGTGGTCGCAACTTTATAAATATTGCTGAAAACGAAGAATTTTGTATTGCAGTTGGAGACAGAGCAAATATAATGAAACCATCTTCTCCACTCAGGCTCCTAGTGCATATGTTGGCTGCATGTCGTTATAACTTTATTAAACCTATATATAATTCATGATTCCATAATGTAAACTACAGATCAGTGGTGTAAACCACTTCGCATTTGTTTGGCGCATGCGCATGGTGTATGATTGGAACTTAGAAAAATGTTTCGCGTCACATGTAAAGTATTTCCGATATTTTAATGTTACCAAGGGCAATCAAGTAGAAATTTAAAATTTAGAATCCTTCAAGGGCGAAACTGCTAAAACTTTGTCAACTATATACAGAGTAATACGCGAAAACAATTTAAAATTCAAAGTTGTTGCACAAACAGCTGATATTGCAAATACACATTCTGGTGGGAAAAGACTTAAAGGGGGCGAATAATGTGCGTGTAAAATTAAATGGTTTACTTCAAATGAAAATGCTAGAAATAGATTGAATTGCACATATTTTGTCGAATGCAATCAACGGCCGTCATGTACCTTGCCAATTGATGGTAGAAGTAATAATAACCACAATTTATTTGCATTTTAATTGTTTTACTGTTCGTGTAGCTACTTCAAAACAATTTTGCGAAGAAGCAAATGTTGAATACAATAAATAGCCTTTAGGATATTCATAAGTTAGATTGTTGTTCTAACATCTGCTAGAGTGTGTTTTGTAGCTATTATTTGAGTTCTCCGTTCATATTTTTTTTAAGTTTAGACAAACATCCTAAAATCCTGGAATGATTTTTAGTATAAAATATTTGAGATACTAATGCATTTTGTACACACTCAAACACCATTTTTGACAAAACTATATAAAATATCGAAGGCGAATAAATTTCAGCGACAGAAATTAGTCTTATTTTTAATTATTTTACCCTTCAATACAAATCGCGATTTCAAGAAAAAAAAATTTCCTGTAGTAATTGCAAAAAGAAAATATTGTAAGAATTATAAAGGATTAAAATTTGTGCATAACGGAAAAGTTTATCAAAGAAGTATGGATTTTTTACCAAAAAGATTTTAATATATCGAAGAATGATCTAAAACACATTACGGGAAATAACAGATTTCAGGTGGTACTTTTTTTTTTTTTACTTCTTCGCAAGTTTATTGAGAAGATAACGATTCTTGTGTTTAGTTTTCATTTAAGGAAGTGATTGACATTAAAATAGACAACTGTCTCTTTGAAAAAATTATATTACAATGGGAAAATAAATACGTTGAAATTAATAAAACATTGGTGGAAATATTTACCATTTAGAAAATTAACAACAACAAAAACTCACGTAAAAATTTATTTATTCTTGTTCAATTTACGTTGTGGTGCCCTGGATATAATGCAGCAATTGAAAGTTTTTTTTATTGCTAACTAGCTAATACCCGGCGTACGCTGCTACGCCTAAATAAATCATTGTGTTTTTACCTTTAGAATAAGTAAACGGGGAAAAAAATATTTATATCATAATTATTTTTAGATACCCCGTGCTGTTTACCCGGCGTTGGCCGAAAATCTACGAAGTCCGATGTTCCGATTGAGGGTCTTTCCACTTTTCAGCGGTTGCCCTTTCACCAGCCGGCTGCTGGCCCTTCACATCCACATGTGTCAATCACAAAAGTAGATGATCAACAGCCAGTGTAGGGGTGACATGTGGTTAGCATGTCGAGTCCCCCAGCCGTTATAGCTGGTTCCTCAACCTGGAGCCGCTACTTATTGTAGCTACCCAATTGCCTCACGATGCTGGGTGGGCACCGGTCCCATACTGACCGAAATACCATGAGAAAATTTCTTCCCCCATGGAGACTCGAACCAGCGCAAGTCCCGTAGCTCTGCGCCAAGGCTTCCTACCTTAACCGCTCGGCTACGGCGCGGGACAAGTCCGATGTACTAGGCATAAACGAGCTGAAAGACTAAATTCGTTATTTTGAGTTATCCGTAAAAGAATACCCGCTGTGCGCTGCTATGCTTTCCCGGGAATCTACTTATTCCGATCTTCTTGGCAGTGAAAAACAAAAATGGTTATTGTGAGTTATCCGTAAAAGATAAACATATGCTGTCGCCATGGGCGTAGTGAGCTGGGTGCAGGGAGGTGCGCTTGCACCCCCCCCTTGATTTTCGACAAATTAACTCTAGATAGAATAAGATTTTCTTCAAACGAAATTAGGTGTAAATGTTCAAAATATATGTACAAAATAAAAAAATAATAATATTAAACCTGACAACGCAATCGATATGATACATCAATGTATCAAGTATCTGTCCCAGTGGACATAAGCATCGCCAGTACGCCAGAAAATTCTAGACCTCTATTATGAACGGCTAACGCAGTATTCACTTCTGGAATTTCAGCTGAGTACCTGAGTTTGTTTTTCGACGCCTAGACGCTTGTAGAAGCTTCGCCTGACCTTGACTCTTGCCGCACACACTTCTATAATAAATGCCTTTTTTTTACAGCCGTAGATTGGCTAACGCCCACTTACTATAATTGGTCAAAGGTTCGCCATGCCTATGTCTCGTATTTTTTTAGTACGATCGATAGGCTCAAATAATTATCCAATTTACATATTCTTTACTCGAATGTTCTAGACTCATACTTTAACGTTGAACTACGCGTATTCGTGCGTGTATGCGTAAAAAATGGATATACGTAATTTCTTTGGTAAGTACCTACACAAGTTGTATCATTGCAATATTATTTTTTCCCGGATAGTTTAGAATTCATCACATCCGAAGAAGAAGATATACCCAACTAATGCTATTGGCAACAGAGCTAATAAGTAAGAAGATAAAGTGAAATTTCTGATAAACTGCTGGAGTCCACCCGAAAGCTACAATTTTAGCAAATATGGTGAACATTTAAAACGGAAATTCAAGCATTGTTGGATCAAACATTATACATCCTGGCTAAAGTATTTCGCAAGACTCAAAAGTGCACTCTGTATACGTTGTGTGATATTCTCCCCACATATTGTGAGGGGCGCTAAAGTATCATTCATAGTTAGATCCTTCCAAAAGTTTTTCAAAATGCATGAATTCATCAAAAAAACTTTGTGAGAGCCGCTGGCATGTGGAAGCTGCGCAGTCAGGACGTTTGTTTTTAAGTGAGGCGTCTTCAGGAATTTGATTCACTGGAGAATTGATGCCGTTGATATAAGCTTAAAACCTCATTTAAACGCCAAGAATACTACCTACCTTTTTCCACAAATTAAAAATGAATTGATTGAATTATGCGACTTAAGGTAAAGAAAATGATTGCGGATGTGTAAAAACTCCCAGCGCTTACAGTGTTTTAGCTGATAAAAGCTGTTACATTTATGGAAAGGAGCTATTGCTCATTAGTGTGCGGTTTTTTTTTTGTTGAGAAACTGAATAAAATTTGAGAAGAGTTTTTGGGCTTTGTTGAACCGAAAGTAATGGTTGCCCAATCAATTGCTATACAAATTGAGTTTTTTTTTTCGAAGAGATAGACATTGACCCGCACAAATGTGTCGGCCAGGGCTATGACGACTAATCAACAATGACAGGAAAAGACAACGGGATCCAGAAACGTCTGCGCGAGTTTTTTTCCCAAAAAATATTTACTTCCACTGCGCGAGCCACAAAATCATTCTTGTGGTAAATGAATTAAATAGTGTGCCCGAGGTGAGAAACAAGATAGCTATAATTAAGGATATTATAAACTTTTTTCGAGAGTCACCGCTGAGAAGACAGCACGTCAGAAGTATCATCATGCTCTGCGAAACACGTTGGTTGTAAAAATATAAAAGTTTTGGGATATTTAAAAACGCTTTTTGGAGTTGATGAACGACCTGAAATTGATTGCCGTAGAAGGAAACACATCGAGCCGAAAACAAGCTGATCAGTAGCATGCTGCTGCAAGTAGAAGTATTTTCATATTTTGTTTGCACCTGATACAAAAACATTATAGTTATTTGGAACCTATCGTAAATTCGCTCCAATCAGTGGCTATAAATTTAATAAAATGTACGGCCCATGTTGAAAGCATTAAAAGCATGGTAATAGATCATCGCAAAAAAAAGTTATGAGATCTCCGAAGGCATTATGAAATAGATGGAGATTATTGCTTCTGAGCTAGGTGTAGAAATCACACTACCAAGAATATCCAATAAGCAGACACATCGAGCTAATCCACAATGCAATCTCGAAGATTATTTTAAGGTGACAAAGATTATTTTAAATAGCTACTTGGATTCCTTTCACACAGCTCTGTCATACACATTTTAAAACAAGAGGATCCTGCTTTTGAACTTAAAATGCTGCACCCTAAGAACCTAAAAAATCTCTGAATGATGTCCAAGCTAAAGCGAGCAAAATTTCAATCTTATAAAATCTCGGGTTTGTCCACCGAAATTGAATTATGGCTCCATATGTGGATGAAACGAAGTGACAAGGATAAAGAAGGTGATTTCGTTAACATCGTGGATGAGTGCGATTTTTTTTTTTTCCATCCATCAAAAAGTAATTGTAATATGCCTGTCTTTACCATGCACTATGGCGTCGATGGAACGTACTTTTAGCACCCTAAGAAGACTGAAGACATGATGTCCTACAATGACTAAAAATCGCCTTAATCGCCTGTGTATGCTCGGTCTACACAAAAAACATATTAAAAATGATATTGAAAATTTTGAACAAAACGTACTTAAAAAATTTCAAACGAAAAAGCGAGTCTAACTGTGTGTGTAGTTGTATTTTATTAGTAAAATGTAGTTCCTAGTTTCAACACAATTAAGTATAAAAATTAAGTAGTAATATTGACAAAATAATTAAATTCTCCAAAACCTAAAAATTATTCATAATTTCACTATTATTCTTCATATTTTCTCTTCAATAGCGCTGTAGTTTTCTTCCAAAATATATTGAAGTTAGTTAAAAAAATAAAGGTAGTATTTTGTATTTTTTATTTGTTCGTTTGTACCCTCTTAATCCAATGCTGGCTACGCCCGTGGCTGTCGCGGACTTTTTTCAAGAGTTTTTTTTTTAAATATTTAATTCTGTGTGCATTGGTTTGGTTTATTTATTATGATTTAAGCAGAGTAAGCCATTTAAGCGTACAAACCGATTTTTTTTTACATTTTTCACTACAAAGGGTGAAGGGCTTGAGCATTAAAACTTTGTTATAACCTATAACGTTTCCGCGAAAATCCTGAACATTTTGCAAAAATCCCCATCACAATCGGATAAACGGTATGGCAGCGCACGTTTGCCCGGGAATCTATTTATCCGTATCTTCTTGGCATCAATGAAAGACAAAAATGGCTATTGTGAGTTATCTGTAAAAGATAAACATATGCTGTCGCGGACTTTTTTGTAGAATTTTTTGAAATATTCAGTTCTGTGTACATTATTTTTGTGTATTTGTTATGGTTTAGGCAGTGTAAGCCATTTAAGCGTCAAAAAGGGACTTTTTCACATTTTTAAGGGTGTAGGAGTTGAGTATTACAACTCTCTTATAACATATGTCCATCCCGGGAATTTGCTGAATATTTTGCAAAAAAAAACCCCATCACAATCGGATGAACGGTATGGCAGCGCATAAAAACAACATGCATTTTTATATATTTGATGATTTTTGGACAAATGAGAAATCGAAATTGAATTTGATACTCTAGCCGCAGAACTTGGCGTTAAAATTCAATAATTTATTTCTTGTTCAGGTATTTCCAATATACAATTGTTAGAAGACCTATTTAAATAATAATACAGTATACATGTAAAATACAATACAATATAAAATGTTTAATTGTGCGTTACTGTTGCAATTAATAAATGTTTATTTTATTTTCCCCGTTTTCTCTTTAATTTATTTGTGTTATTTTCATTGTAAAAATTGGTAACCTTACTATTCAGGATCAACGTGAGTTTTTTTTTTTTTTTTTTTTTTTTACGTGAAGACAAATGTTTGGTTGAAATTTCATTATTAGGTTTCAATTCTTGCATTCGCAACTTCATATTATCACTACAAAGTAACGCGACATGTTAAAGCGTTTATAAATAGAAACTAAAAATATTATTATTCCGCTGCTTGGGAAAAATTAGCTACATTATATAGTCTGCATCAATGTTGGTACCATTGTGTGAACAATTAAACAGCTGATCACAGTGGTTTTGACTAGAAGTTAAATAATACATCCACGAGGATCCAGAAACAACACAGAGGACATTGAACATGAAGTACCGAATCGAGTGAGCGGAATATAAGCATATAATGTGTTGATTAAAATAATAAATCTACTTAATGTCAGTGCATATTTCAGTAGTATGACATTGAAGGAAGGTCAGTCTCGAATATCACGTTTTAGGTCATGTACGAATGTGGAGACACTGAGATAATTTAAGATCTATTTTATGCTGCCATTAGGCCTGGATATAATATATTAAATTCAGTTAATATATTAAATTAAATTACACAATTTAAAAACTTACATAACCATGTATCACGTTATGATATATTAATATTAAAGATTCTACAAAACACTGTCAGTACTGTAGCCTAGGCTACGTAAGACACAAATCAATTTGGGCGCACTTTTAACGCGAAATTATTTACAACTGTGAGATCTCAAACATTCATCATTTATTCATATAAAATTACGAGCGATGTAATGACTATGAGTATCTAGAATAGATTTGACAAACACTTAAAAGCGATCTAAGCGTAATAGCTGTTTTACAATAACATGCAATAGGCCCTACCTAATGTTTGATATTTAAATACGTTAAGGCCTATTAATAAAATGTTTTATTTGCGATAGATAAAAAAACTGCAATGCAATGAGTTATAGCTAGTTAAAAATAGCCGATTTGTTACGTGTTTAAATACAAATGTTAAGTTGTGATAAGAATTTCCAGAAAAATATCGATTTCATCAAATAAAAAATACATAGATAAGAAACAGTGCATTCAATTATTTACCTTGTAATTTAAATAACATTTTAAACTGAAAATTACAATTTTCTAGTCTTTTATCCCAAATAGAATCCGCGCCTGAAGCTTCCTATCGGTACCTATCCAATAATATTGTTCATTTTCACAGTTTTCTAAAATCTCTCTCTCTCTCTTTTTTTAGAATATATTATCAAATTTTATACGCAGTGAAATAATAGTACTATACATAGTATGTTGTGAAAATATTAATTGTGCTCTAGGTAGCCTACTGGTAGAAGAACAAAACTATTTTCGAAAATAGAAAATTTAACTTATGCTTTCGAAATATTTTCGTAAATAGAAATACATGGATCATTATCATTACTGACCTGAACATTTCATTAATATAAATTAAAATTAATGAATGCCTAATATTAAAAACTCACGTTTACG
Source organism: Diploptera punctata (assembly GCA_030220185.1). NCBI lineage: Eukaryota > Metazoa > Arthropoda > Insecta > Blattodea > Blaberidae > Diploptera > Diploptera punctata. The sequence goes on from JASPKZ010009260.1 coordinate 125,593, forward strand.
AAGGTGTTTGTGTCCAATTTCGCGCGCGCAACACATTGAAGCATTCTTTCGAACACGATCAAAATCGATAACACGATATTTTCGTCTATTTACATTTTTTTTAACTTGCTTCGACTCTTTAGTGATAACGCACGAATGAATACTTCCCGACGAAAAGCAGACATTTCATTTTACAAAAGATCCAGTCCAAGAAATAAAAATCGAATCTGGCCGTCTTGTTTTGTATCCAGAAATGCTAATCGGGAAATAAAGGGACTCAAACTCAACGAACATAGAACCCGGGCCCTCTGATCTGAGACAGCCTTGCCACCTGAACAGCTCTGTTATCTGAACCACGCGGCGGTAAATTGACGCGATTAATAAGTTGCGTGTTTGGGAGGTCTCGAGTTTAAAATCTAGGCAATCAACCTGCCAGTTTTTTACACGCTTTATATTAGCTTGACCTCTATCTGTCTATCTATGTAACTGAATCTTTCAACACGATTTTCACCCACTTAAAAACATTCGATCGACTTGAAACTTTGTACACTTGTAAAGGACCAATGACAATACAATAATTTCATAAATTTTTTCTAAGATCCTGGCCAGGATCATCAGGATATCAAAAAAATAAAGACCAGTATAATAGGTTGCGGACGTATCGACTTTTTAGTCCATTATTGTAAGAAAGTAATATTATATCCTCTGGTAGCTCAGTTGGTAGAGCGGTGGACTGTAGTGGTATATAATTTCAGTAATCCATAGGTTGCTTGTTCAAATCCAGCCCAGAGAGTTTTTTTTTTAGAAGAGTATTACTTTTAGATCATACTACAATAGTATCAAATTTAAAGATATTTACATTTTTATCTTATTCTGTAAAATATTAATGACAATTTTGTAAACTTACCACATTGTAATTTATCCAAAAAATATGAGAAGGATACGATGAACTGTAACTATTTATCTATATTAAGAATATTAAAAAATATAATAATGTTAGATAATAATAATTTAAAAAATATATATAATTATATTCGTGCCTAGACACTAAAATATCGTAAGCAATTAAATATTCATGGGATTCCAGTTTATGACAATCAAACTAAAAATAAAAAATAAAATAATAATAGTTAAAAAAACTAAATAACACGCTTTATTAGAAAACCAAACTAAAAATAAAAAATAAATAATAGTTTAAAAAAACTAAAACTAAATGCTTTATTAGAAAACCGAACTAAGAAATGAAAAATAATTTTTAATTCCAACATGCTTG